>APFE031365209.1:97548-118115 GCA_000404065.3 Pinus taeda
TTATGGGATTTATCCCACATTCACAAGGGAACATTCTTCATGATGGTTTATATAAGCCCATAGTTACATTGTGTTTTGAAAAAATAAGCCCAAGGCTACCCACTTGTGCTTGGTGTTAGGTGTGCTAGGCTTAGGTATTATGAATGCAGGTTGCATGGAGATGGAGCGAGAGCTAAGCTTTCGGGCTTATTTTTATGCAAATTTCAATAAAATCCTAGGGTTTAAAACTAGAATCTCTGCAATACATAACCTTTTTTGTCACCAAACCTATTCTTAATGATTTGAAAGCAGGTATTCGGCTTATGCTGGGGTAATATGCAGATGAATTAACAAGGAAAGTGGGTGATAAAGAAGGAAGCTGAGTAAAGGATGATGAAAAATGGAGAGGAAGCTGGGCGAGTCAGCAAACCAACATCTTCATCATGAGAGCAACAAATAATATCTGAATCATCAGATTTCCTATAATTATAGGACCCTAAAATCAGTTCCAGCTTGGGGATGGCAGTCTCCTTGGAGGTGCCAAGAATTGCATATCTCTGAGTTTATAGATCAATGTCTTTCTCCATTGGGTTGTTCCCAAATCTACAACCTGTTCTGCCAACTATCAAACTGAAATCAAAACCACTTTGCATACTGAACATTGAATTGAAAGTTGAGAAGCAAACTGAATTTGAAACTAAAAAAAAAAGGCTTAGAGTCCTGAGCTTATTTGCACCCTGCTACCTACCCTATATTGCTGAAAATCAGGCTGACTTAAATAATACAGAAATGCCAATGAAGCCAGTCAAGTAGCCGTAGAAACAAATAGACTGCTTGATTGATTGTCAGTAAACTCAAAAGTATAATTGATCATGTTTCCACATAATCAAAGCTGTGATATATAATGGCAACTGCTGATGTATTTGGTCCTTATAGAGAAAACATGTTTGAAAACTTGAGTTGAAAAGAACCTGCATGTAATATGCTATAGGATCAACAAAAGCATAATGTATGATATTTGCTTCTAGGCCTTCAATGACTAATTGATCAACTGTATCCTCAATATTAAACCCTGAAACTACTTCTTTAGTTTTGTACTTGAAAGCATAATCATCCTCAATCTGCCAGTCAAAAGGTAGTACAATTTCCTCTTGCTTTAGAGAAGGAAGATTTTCCAAGAATTCTTTAGGATCTCGAAAATTATATGACTGAATTTGAGAATGAAAAAGTTTAATGCCATTTTCATTTTTTCAGCAACTAACTGAAGAACACATATTTTAACTTTAGGATAAAATTTTCTTGATTTGAAAATAAGAAACACAACTCTTAAAAAATCTTCATCAAGCTGAAATTTTGATAACCCATCCCTGGATTCATTTAAATTTTCATGAAATGAAAGGTTTTCCACAAACTCTGTCATCCTGTATCACCATTAATGCTTTGGAATATGGATTCTTTGGTTATGGAATCGCTCTAAACTTTGAAACTCTAGATCTTGAACAATGGAGTCACCAGGTGAAAGGTACAACCTTCTGGTGTCTAATGATTGTTCACCATCAACAATCAGATCTGCACTTTGATGCACTTTTCTGAGGAAGATAAAACATTCTTTCCCCAATATGGTTGCCAAATATGTTATTACTCCAATATTTCTCTTGAGTGTTTGAGAGAGAAATGATTAGAGGTAACCACAAACCAACTTTGGAGATTAGGATCTAGCCTTCCTAATTCTCAGAGAGGGCTCTCTATTTTTTATTTAGCTTTGTTTAGTTATTTGATTTTAGGCTAGTTATGATTGTACTTTGGTTTTGATTTAGCTTTAGTTGTGGGATCACTTACTTAGATGAAAAGAGGGGTGCCTTTTACCATTGGGCTATGGGGCCAAATGTCAGACAAACAGGACTGGATCAAGTTCTAAAAACAATGTCTACAAGGCAAGATAGCAGAGTTACTTCAGATCTCAAGGATGGATGGTGAAGTGGTTTCCAATCAGATCCAAAGAGCATTTAATGGTTCCTTAGGCTAGATTACGAAGAAAGTGAAAGAGGTCAACCGGGATGGGAGAGAAATTAAGGATTCTCAGATCCGGATATTAGAAGAAAACATGTAAATGATTAACTGTTGAAAATAGAGTGTACTTAAACTAAGATAAATTTCCAGTCAATTCATTCAAATTTAGATAACATTTAAGCTTGTGAAAAACATAAGAAAATAACAGATTGACAAAGAAAATACTTCACTGTAATAGCTCTACACATGAATCTTGTAATGCAATCTATTTATTACTTGCTCCATCTGCTGACTTGAAAATTGGTACAATAACCCTTAGGTTTAAGATCAAAATAACTCTATAAATGTATAGCAATCCACACTCAATACTTCGAATTATGAAGTATTTATACAAAAATAATTTACAAAATATCCCAAACTGTCTTGGGAACTAATCTAGGAGAAAGAAGTATCTTCATGCAAGAAGATAGAGACAACTATTGAACTGCTGTTTGCTGTCCCTGTTTATTAGGTTGTGCTGCCTTTAATCTTTGATATTTTTCCTTTTAATCTCTGCTTTGTTGTTTGGTCTTCATGCTGGATGTTCTATTTACTTTGGCCTTTCAGCTGATACACTTTCACTTGATACACTTTGACCTGGCTGACCTGTCATTATCCTTTTACTGTTCCTTTTTACTCTTACAGTACATTTTTACCTTTTAACTTTCTACAGTAAGTCATTTATTTTTTCCCATGTTGCAGCATTTGGTAATTGGATATTCAACATCTTCCTGTAAATCTCATCTTCCTCTATATACTTGGTAAAAGTAGGCTTATTCACAAAAATGTGTTTTACCTCATGCTAGAGGTAAAACAAATTCTCAAAAGTTTGGGAGAAGACCTTGCCAGTAGGTATGCCCTTCATGGATGAAGTATTCACTTGATCTCTGGCTACTTCTCTGATTTTTCTATTGTAGTCCTCCCATGTCATCAGCTTATCATTTATTACTAAGGGATTCGGTAAACCCTTTTGCCTCAAAATTTCAAATTTGATCACGAATCTGTCATGGCCATTTGCATGGTTTAGCACTTGTCTTCCAGGTTTAACATTAAATTCCTCTTTGTGAGGACCCTTTTCACTTCCAAAATTGTAACTGTTCCGTTAGGATTCTCTAATTCTTGCAAGTCATACTTGTTTTTGGAGTTGTGGAAGTGTATAATCCTTGTAGCTTCATCTGGCATGTCTCCAAGTTTTGTGTTTATTCTCAGTATGGCTTTTGTAGCCTGTTTGATCAAATCAATTTGCATAAAAATTACTTTGATGGATGGCCAAATATCATTGATAGAGACAATGATATTTGCCCACAATTGTTCCTTAGCTTGTCTAAGGGGTTCCTTCAATGTAAGTTCCTTCTCCAAGCTTTTTATTCTTTCGTTCATCCTGGTTGCTTTCTGCACTTCTTCTTTGTGCATGATTTAGGCAAGCTTGTAGTCAGTTTCGAGACTGGTCACCTTCTCCTTAAGCTTGTTCATTTCATTAGTCTGGATGGACATGTCTTCCATTGCCTTGACCAATCTGCTTGCATCATCTCCTGTAGACCCTGTTGTTGATGTAGACGGTGTAGAAGCTGGCACTGATGTAGCCATTGGAGCTATGGGAGCTAAGGATGCTGCCAAAGTGGAAGGTACTGCAGTGGTTACTGTTGGAATAAAAGTGGCAGGGGCATTCTCTAGACTAGCTTGTTTTACCTGTAGCAAGCTATCTAATTCCTTCTTGATCTCCTTTAGTTGATCATTTAATTGAAGCACCAGGTCCATCATCTCCTCATGATTTTTTTGGCTCTCCAGGACCTCTTTTGTCTGTGGGTGTTCCGAATGAGGCGGCTTTAATTGTTTCTTGAGAGCTGCTATATCCTCATTCTTCTTTTTGATCAACGATTTAGTAGCCTTAATGT
Source organism: Pinus taeda (assembly GCA_000404065.3). Classification (NCBI taxonomy): domain Eukaryota; kingdom Viridiplantae; phylum Streptophyta; class Pinopsida; order Pinales; family Pinaceae; genus Pinus; species Pinus taeda. The sequence goes on from APFE031365209.1 coordinate 101,472, forward strand.
CACTCGAATCATGGCCCAACTCAATGACCAAGTCCTCCAATGACTTGATCCTATTGTCTTTGGCCTATGAGGAGGCCTTCTCCAATTTGTATTGGGCTGTGATGTTGTCCAGTGAACCTTGTAGCCTGTGTTTAGCCATGGCCTTTCCTGTTAGGGTGGAGTAAATAATCTCTCCAGCCTATTTATGAAACTCTATCTGGTCAATGAGATGAACATTCTAGCCAATACCTCAAAATCAGTTTTTCTGTAATCAGCTGAGGTCTTTGGCTGCTGGACAGTTGGATGCATGAATGAGATTTGCATCTTTCCTGCTTTGATTTCAAAAGTTGATATCAACCTATTCTGGTTGGCTGTTGTGTTCTTGAAGTATTGGGCATATGTCTCAACCATTAACTTCTCATTCCTCATCTTTATCTCCTTGTACCTGTCTTTGATGTCTCTTTCTTTATCAGCTGGCCTAGTGAAGGAGGAAACCTCAACACTTAGCTGTCTCTCAATCATTTGTGGTTGTTGTGTCTCTCCTGAAGCAACTGTTCCTTTGCTTCTTTCTCCCATTGTTTCAGTGTCAGTGATTTCCACTGATTCAATGTTTTCTTCTTGTTCAGACACAAGATTCAGCTTGGGCCTTTTTCTGAGTTCAAAGTACTCATCTGTGGTCTCCATGGCAGAACTAGAACCCTCCTCCCCATTTCTCTTTGGATTCCTCTCATAATTGGCCGGGGCCTGTAAGACAGGAGGATTACTCATTGGTTCCCCTAGTTCTGGAACCTGCAGGAAAGAACTCTGGTCAATTTGCTTTTCAACATCAATTAGTGTGTTTTCAACATCACTACTATGTTATCCATGTCAATCAATGTATTTTCCAACCACTCAGATTGGTTGGCAAACTGCTCAATATCAGGTCTTGGATGGTGGATGAAAGGTCCCAATTTGACCTTGAGTCTCAACTTGTTAATGACCCCATGAGGGTCATACTGCCACATGAAGCTGTTTATGAATTTCATCTGTTGTAATATCTTGTCAGACTTTGGTCCAACCTCTCTTTCATTGCAAATGAAGGGGCCTAATAGGTTTTTCATTTTAATCTGGGTTTTCTTCCTAGTAGCTAGGAAGTTGACCTCATCTGAATTGATAATTTGCCTAAAATACTCAAGTGAAAATATACTCATGGGGAGGTATTTGGGCAGTTTATAAGAGGAAAGTTGGCATCCATAGACTCTGATTTCAGTGTGGTTCTGGTACAGATACCAGTCTCCCACCTTGCTATTCTTAGCCAACTGTAACACCCTTTTTATTTCTTGGCTGATTATGGGTTGAGGGGTACTTGTTAGCATGTTCATGACTGGGTGGACAAATGAGTGCACTTATGGTAATAAATACTTGGGTAAATTGGATTCCCATAGATGGATATCATCGGTATGGTTCAGGAATCTGTCCTTACTCTAGTAGTGGAGCTTCAAAAGGTAGGTTGGGGCAGCAATATCTTTTATTTGAAAATCCCTGTCTGCTAGTGCCAAATGGTCGATGTCTAGGTGAGGGGTTGACTGGGTCTCACGTCTAGAGAGGTTTGGGAAGCCATGACTGAGTTTATGGATAGGGATTAGGCTTGTGGTTGCTGCAGATGTAAGGTTTTGGAAGCTTTGGTACAACGAAGGGTAATTACAGTTTGCAAAAAGAAGGGCTTTGGGTATTGAATTGAAATACCCTTCAATTTAGGGAAATTTTAATTAATTTTAATTAATTAAGCTTTTAATTGACTGTACGTTTTCAAATTGAGAGGGTCATTCTGGTTTTTCTCAAGAATACCTGGAATTTGGTGGTATGGCTTGCAAACTGGTTTGAATGGTGATTACAGAGGGTATGGTGGCTTCAACTGTGAACTGGATGCTCAAATTGGTTGTCTGGAGCTTCTTCGGGTGGTAGACAACGGTCAATTTTGGTCGCAGAAGCTCAGGGTGTCACAGAAAAGCTTGAGCAAAATTCACAATGAAAACGAGTGAAAAGGGTGAAATGGGGCTTCTTCGGCCTTTTAACCGACAATGGTTACATTTTGGCATGGAATTTACAAATGAACAGTGGAGGCTTTGGTCTTGGTGGGGAGGCAATTTTTAGGGCCATTGCACCTCTTTTGGAGGCAAGGTGGTATTTCCTTGCGAGCACGTGATCTAGTGTGGGGCTGCCACGTAGTAGAATAGTGCCCGAGTTGGTAACGATCAGACAGTGATCGTGCGCGATATGGATATGCATCGTCGGATCTGGGGTGGGAGATTAGACGACTGTCGCGTGGTCAAGATGCATGGAGGTAATCGGGAATTGGATTTGTGGGGCCCAGGGGGTTAATTACAAATAATTGTAATTAATTAATAAATAAAGTCGATATTAAATATAAGCGCGGGTTTAATGGAGTGGGACCAGGGGTTATTGTGGCGGGGTTTCTTAACTGCACTAAGGGTTGGTGGGTTAAATGGGTTTATAGGGAAAATATAATTTCAGGGAGTTAATTAAATAATGCAGGGGGAACAAAAGCTTAGGATTAGGGGGTTTTTATGAGTTTTGAAAGGAAATAGGGAAATTAATAAGGGGGATGGTAATATTTGCAATGGGGAATGGGTTTCACACTAGGGAAAAGGGGTTTTTTGGTAGGGGGATGATTTTTGCAAGGAAATTCCTAGGGGAATGTGTGAAACCAAGGGATAAGGGTCAAGATGAGGGGAAAAGGGGATTTTATAAGAAATAATGGGAGAATGGGGAAATTAGTAAGTAAGTAAGGATGTGGGGGTGAAATGAAATGAGGGGAAATTAATCAAACAAGCTTGTGAATATCTTTTCACTCTCATAAATGCTCTTGCACATGAAACATATGATTAAGCATGATAAATGTGCTTTTGACTGAGCAACCTTGTACATTTGCAACCTTTCTTCTACCTACCCTTTATCTATCCTAACATTTTTTCTTCACTTTATTTGGTGCATTTGAGCTTGCAGACCCTTTATTTCCTTTTATTTTGACAAGTAAAATATCTAATACTAACCTTATAACTTCCAATGGCTCAGATTACGCTGATGAGCACATTTTTATTCTCTACCTAATTATTGATCTACCAAGGTTAAACAATTTGGCTAGATATTTATTCTCTATCTATCAACATAGAATTTAAAAACATGAATGAGTCAAGATTAAGCTGTTTGACCATCATGGATTGTGGCATTTCTAACAAGATGCACACAACCTTATTTTGCATAGTAAAGTAAAAATTAGTGGCACTTGAATTTGCACACTTTCATGATCTGTTTTATTTCTTTTTTTGGGGTTCATATTTTTCACTTTTTTGATCTTTTTCTCTTTCTTTTTGTCCTTTGATTAATCTTTTAGGACATACCCTCTTTACATTTTTAAATTTTTAAATATGGAATTTTTTTTGCAGAAAGCAAAAGTATGTACAATATTACAAGACTAACCCTAGCCAATTCAAAATTATGAATCCTTTTATTATAGGACCCTAACACATGAGACAGGTGGAGTCACCAATTTGTTATCTAGGCAATCCCTTCTACGAATAGAAGCAATCCCTCTAGTCCAATGAGTGGATCTAGTAACAACCGAAACAAATACATGAAAAACTGTCCTAGTTTAAATCAGAATGACATGAGAGAGGAAAGATAGCCTACCTCACTATTATGCGGTTGCTTTTCGATGTCGATCTCGATCTCCTCACTTCCAAGCTTGATCCTCGCTATTTTGTTGTGAATGAATACCTGCAAGAGAGATCAAGCAAAGACAACAAAGGAAAAAACATAGCATATGCATTCTAATGTAAACCATACGACAGATCAAGGAGCATCATACTAAGCAAGTAGTCATTTACACACTTATAGAATGTAAACATGCATTGTATTAATAATAAACACAAGAGGGAAGCATACAACCACTATCTTGACATTGGAAGCCTCCTTTGGGGTGGATTTACAAGTCCAAGCCAAGACTTCTCAAGCTCTCCTTTCTCCTTCACAAATTGGTAGCAACCAGGCACAATTTAGCAGCACCATGACCAATCTAGTTTGACCAACCATTTGAGGGTGTAATGGAATGCATTTATAGGGAAGGAGAGGGAGTTAGGGATCCATAAAATGGGGAAGAAGGTCCACATCTTAAGGGGAATATCCATAAATGTAGGACCAAGGACTCAAAATGCGAGAACTCGACCATATCCTTGTTCAACAATAACCAACTCGCCATTGTCGATGCTTCTAGTAAGGGAAGCTTCTACTCCATTTTTGGAGAAATTGCCTGAAGAGGATCAACGCGGATTTTCCTATCCAAAGTCGTGCTGCCAGTGCTAGTTACTAGTTAAAGGGTACCAACATGGGTTTGCTTGCTAAAAATAGCGTTGGGCTTGCAAATAGGGTTTTTTGACAAGCTCTTCTAGAATTACTTCAAGGCATTTCTTTTCTTCAAGGATGCTCCGATCAATGTTTTTCATGGTGAATTCATTGATAACTTTTGTCACTTCGCGAAATTTTGGGCAAAGTTCGACAGCTCAGGATATGAGACAGGGAGTGTGACAAATTACTGTATAACACCCCCTAACTCAACAAATTATTGGAAGAGACAAATCACTCACCTATGAGGCCAATGAAGAATAAGGTTTTAAAATACAAATTTCTAACCTTCATTGCCTACTAACTCCGTAAATCATCTTGCTAAAAATAAATCACACACTTAAGTTGTTGCTTGATCTCTTGCTCATCAAATCAACCACAAAAGACAAATTTATCACCTAGGTGGTAAGAAAATTCTCTCCCCTAGTAGGAAAGACAAATAACTTACATTTTTGGTGTGGGGGGAGGGCAAGGCATATTACCCTCCTAACCCAACAAATCTCTTATAAAAGTAAAAATATCTCACCTGGCAAACCTTTTCTTTCAAACTCAATGATTTGTTAGCTTAATACATTCACTCAATGAATTTACCTTTCAAAATTGCCTCCCACAGTCTAACTCTATCACCATTTTACCCAATGGATTTTCATTAACCCCAGGAAATCTTATTCACCATCTCTTAACTATCAGTGGTTGTTTATTATTTGCAAGCTTGTCTAATAATTTAGAAGCTTCAATAAGGTATGTGTGCTTATAAGCAATTCATTTTCTTCACCTAAATGAGTGCGTAGTGCCTTTGGGTGTCCAGACATCTTTCTTTTTATGAACTTTTGTTTTGCTTTAGTGTTGCATGTTTTCGACACTCTTGGGCCACTTGAATTAAATAGTCTTTTCCCATTACAAATCAATTTCATCCCAATGACAAGTCTATGTTGCACTCTAGTATTTAAGCATCTTATCATTTATTAATTTCTAGTTGAAGTAGTGGCTATTTTTACTAAGTGATCCAAAATGGATCATTATATAATTTGTTGTCTATTTTGGTACCATTTTTAGGCATTTTTAGGGGCAAATCTCACCTTAGAGATTTGGGGTTGATGAGGGTAAACCCACTCAAAGAAAGTTCTAAACATAAATAAGTGTGAAAATACTAATCTCTAACTAATTTTAATTGAACAATGAAGTAGCTTATATAACTTTTACAAAATGCAAGTACCTCTACAAACTTAGAAGAAAATGATGTTATAGCTCAAAAAGTCACCCCTTTGGGTCTACTAGAAGAGAACATCATCTTGTTTTTAGAAACTAATACCAAGAGGCGGGGGGGAGGAATCAACATTATGACCAATTTTAACAATTAATAACAACATTATGACCAATTTTAACAATTAATAACAACATTATGACCAATTTTAACAATTAATACAACATTATGACCAATTTTAACAATTAATAACAACATTATGACCAATTTTAACAATTAATTAAAATATTTAAGCATTCAACAATTTACCATATAAGAAACTCATAACTCACACAACAACAACATAAGAAACACACACATATGAAAGACATAGAGACACCAGATATATGTGGAAACCCATAAAGGGAGAAAACCACTAATCTTATTTTTAGTACTTTATTTAAATGCAAGCTCCGACTTGTTGTTACATTATGTTTATTGGCACCAACTAGAAGAAAAAAATCACTCCCTAATTTGCAAGCACCCACTTGCGGAAGAACCAAACCCCAATTCTTTTATAGGCATCGACCTATAGGAAGCACCAAATCCATTTGTTCTATTTTGTTAGTACCAAGTAGCAGGAAGCTCCAACTCCCTGATTTTCAAGAAACCAATTGTAGGAGGCACTGACCCCCTAAGCAATTTATCAAGCACCCATCTAAAGGAAACACTAACTCCATGATGAGTAGACACCAACTTGCAGTTCCTCACATATCCCTTTTTCATAACGTTTTCAGACTCAGATCCACAAGTACTCTGCCACTTTAATGTTCAAAATTGTATTTGTTGCTCTCAATTCTTAGATCTTTACTAGACAGTTATCTCACTATACAAATACATCCTCAAACTATCATCCTTTTCTATTTTAGATCTGCTTCTAGATTGCAACTCTCCTGTCACACCTAGATCTATTCACAACTTCTTCAAATCGACTCAGCTACACTTTTTTCACGTTCAAATCTGATCACAATTTTTAAAATTTGCTCAATAACTTTTTTATAACCTCATATTTGATATCAACACTTCGATCTACTTCTACATTTTTTTTTATTCTTCACTTATCATTAAATTATGAACTTCAACTTATATCTATTTTTTCTTCTTTTATGTTCCCTCTCAATCAATCGTGTATTTTCGCCTTCATATTCATTAGAAGTCAAATCATTTTAGGTTCACACCATTTGAAATTCACTGGTCTCTTCGTTTCTCTAGTGAGATCATGTGAATCAATGCGATTGGTTTCCTATAGTCACACTGTTTTAGCTTCAGTTTTTATCTTTTCTTAGTATTGCCTTATCAACCTCAACTCTTTCACCAACTCAACTCTCCATTAGAACCCCTTATATTTTTTTTCACAACCTCAACTTTAATCTCCTATAGATATGGAATTAATTTTCCTTTCTCATTTTGTTGCTCTATCTCGACCTCAAATTTCCAATGGGATCATTGATCTTTTCAAGAATCACACTTGTATTTTGTAGCCTTTGCACTTCAAATACCATGGGCAACAGAAAATCGATTTTACACTTGGAAAATGTCTTTTATTGACTATATCAACTAGACTAAGTACGCACAGTCATAATTGTTTTTAACTAAATGTTTCTTTACTAAATTTGTCACTCAGAATGCTGATTTTATTAGAATCTTGCCTCGGCCTTTAGCACTCTGCGCATGAGACCGAGTCCTAATTGTCTAAGGCCTTTTCTACGATGATGTCATAATTTCATCATCCTACCACATGGCATCGTTTTAGTGGTGCCATGTGTCATCCAGAAATATGCCACTTAGCCACCCAATAGGGCTAATTCCACTTGCCACATGTCACTTTGCCGGTGTGCCACATCATCTCTTAGCCATGTCACTGCCACATGTCACTTCGTTAATGTGCCACATCATCTCTTTGTTACGTCATTGCCACTTATCTACCACATGTTTATGGTATGGAGGAGAGACAAGGTTTGGTGTTTTTTTTAGTGTTTTTCTTCATTATTCGAAAAATCTTAAGGCAATGGATCTCAAGTGTTGTGAAGATTTTTTGTCGCGCTCTCTGTTAACCGCGCCTTCATCCAATTTGATGTAAAACACTTCAATCTAAACCTTCCATGACATAATGGGAAAATGTGTGTCAACTAATAGAATGAATTTCCATCCCACACCTTCTGTGAACCACACCATCTTCCACTAAGTCTTTGTAAACCATTGACTTAAAACTTCCATGGTGAGATGTGAAATTGCATATATGTTAACAGAATTATTTCCATCTCGTGCCTCTGTACAACATGCCATTATCCCAAGTCTTTTTGAAACACTTGGCTTAAAACCTCTATGGTGCAATGGGAAATTGTTTGTTTCCTAACAAACCAATTTTTGTCCAACACCTTTTATTAACCATGCCATCCACCGCCAGGGAACTGAGCTCTCATATGATGTCATCATGCCACGTGTTACCTTATGAGAGGTGCTACGTGTCACATGATAATGGGCCACTTGGGAACCCAAAAATGTCAATTCAGAACACCACGTGCCACCTACCATGTCATGCCACATCACCATTATGCTTACTTATCTCGCCAATTGGCCACCACATCTTTTTTCGAGCCCCTAATGTTCTGCCACCTATATGAAACTTCATCAGCCATGTAAGCATAAAGATCAATCTGACATTTGGATGTTTTTCGAGTTTTCGTAGGGCAAAATGCCCAGATTCATGTTTTAGCATGGACAAAAAAACTATAGAATGATGACAAAATTTGGAACTAGACATTTATAAATTTGCATAATGTGCATAACACCAAATGTCCCAAATTTCTTCCAAGTCCTAGATTACCTGCTCTAGTCTGGACTTGCATCCCTAGATGAGTCTAGATGGATTTGGTTAAGTTTGATATCTATCTTTCTCAGTTGCGCACTAATATTGTTGCACCTCGAATGGTCTGGATTTTCGAATAAGTTTGAATGTCTTAGATTTTTCACTGTTATACCTAACTAAACTTCAAAACTTGGTTTCTCATCAATTCTTAGGAGTTTTGCTAAGTGTTATACACCATTGGAAAGGTATCTAAGAGAACTACACAGTGAAACAATTAGTTTTCTCATTTGAGCTGAGACATTAAGGCAAAAATGCCTTAAAAAATATAACCTCCATTCTTGATCTTAGCTAGGTAGAAATATCCATCAATACTCTTACCAAGGCTCTATTAGGATCCTATAAATATAGTAGTCCAATAAGGTTATTTAGCCATTTATCCCACAAGGATATTGTAAAAATTATTTTTTCATTTTAAATTGTTTATCCCATAAAAGAAAAAATAAAAAGTAAAATTAGGAACTAAGAAAATAAAAAATAAAAAAATAAAAATTTAAAGCGGGAAAAGAAAAATAAATAAATGAAAAAATATATAAAAAACCTCCATAGGGTGCACTAGTTTAAATGCCGCCAAAGTTATTTGTATGTACATTTTTATTCTGAATAAAGGGCAAAATAACATGAAATGACGTTTTGTTGTTTTCCATAAAGATCGTACATATCTACGTCAACGATTGTCCCCGCCTGGATCAACGTCGAAGGATAACTTTCGACCCCCCCTCAACCCTTCGGGACTTAACGAAGGGGGGAGGGGTGAACATAGGTTTCAATAAACACTGCCTTGACTACATGTCTGTCCCTTTGCAATTTCAGAGGGTCCCTTCCCGATACAACTTCCACACCTACCCCCCCACCCCCCATGAAAACGTCATCTCGCGCCTTCCCTGGCCTCTCTCACCCCACGCCATTTATATACCCACCTATAATCCATCCCACCATCCAAGTCATCTCTCCTCCACTTTAGTCGACCGTTACCTTTCAAATCACCCGCCAACTGCAAATGAACATTATACAATAAATCTCTCCCACCAACCGATCCTTTCCTAATTAATACCCTGCTCCAAAATGATAATAATTTTGTTACAACCCCTACGAATCTCGTTATAGAAAATCCCTTGTACACCTGCAAATTTTCCCTTTCAACACTCATTGGAATTGTGCAGGTCTAGCTCGAAGCATTTTGAAGTTACCAGTGCCATCTGTAAGCCAACTCTCTCTGCAATTTCAGTTAAGCAACAATATGGTAGCTTTGTTCCTCCATTTCTCCTTTGTAATTAAAAATGTCATCACATAAGGGAAAAGGAAAAATTCCCGAGGAAGATTCTATGATACCCCCTGTCCCTAATCTAGATAGGACCCCCTTGATTGATACCCAATACAGAATAGTTGAAACCCAGTGTGAATTTGATCTATATGAGCTCCATAATTGGGTAAAGCAAAAATACTTAGATCAAAGTGATGATTTAAGCATTTGGGAATCTTTCCTTCCTCAGTTTACCTTTCCTAAAACTCACATTTTCCATGAATTATCTACCTGGTGTCATCTCAGATAACTCCCCAGCCAAAAAACAATAATTGCCCAGAACAATGAGGTCCACTTTTCCATTTCCCTAGAGAGAATTTTCCAAGCCTTATAGATAAATCCTCAGGGCTCTCTCCATCCATTTTCCACTGATGCACTAATGGAAATATATAAGAAACTTACCTTCCCCTAGCGAGCACACATTTTTGAATGCTTTCTACCTTAGAATGCTGAGTTGCCTAGAACAAATCCCCATACTCTGCTTCTATTTTCCCAAAAATGTCCAGACAAGTCATTTTTATGGTTACTTGTTTATTAGGTTACCATACAAACTAGCGGGTTGATGAGGTAGTATTAGAATTTTTATTAGTATTTGCAGTTGGTTAGAAGCATTCAGTTATGTTCAATTATAATTAATTTTTAGGGGATGTCATACATGAGCAATTTCTCAAGTTTAAAGCTGAAGGTGTGTTCAAACACCAATTAGTTTTAGTATATATAATGTTTTTTTACCAAGTAGACATGTTCAAGTTCCAATTGCAGAAGAAGGATGATTAGGGTACCCCATTATTAGTAATTCATTGGACTTCTCTAGTCAGAAGAAACTAAGAAGAGTATTCATACACTAATTTTGTGGATAAGTTTCTTCATACATCCTTATGTCCACTCAGCAGTGGTGTCATACCAAGAATTTCACCAGAGATCAATAAGGTTTTGCACCTTTCGGAGCAGTCAAAGGTTGGAGACTAGTATTTATACCAGAACTATACATAAATTAGAATTTATGGGTGTGAGCTTCCTCCCTACAGATTACCGGTGTTTGTGCCAGTGAGAATTTTTCCCTAGAGTATGCTAGACAAATGTTGAATATGGATGAATTACACTTTGTAGCCGATAAGAAGAAGGCACAATTTAAATTAAAGATAAGTGTGGGTCCCTATATTGTAAATACCAGAGCAGCAAGAAAAGAAGTGGAGATAGTTTTAAAGCAGATGAAATTCAAACCAAGTTTCAAATGGTCTTAAGATCCTTTGGGGATAGTTTCGAAGTTGAGGGTTAAACATAAGAACACTCCATATGCACATACATCTAGGCAAAAGATAGAGCAATATGCTAACCAAGAGCAGTGGACATAAAACAAACTACAAGAGGCTAAAGAACAGTTAGTCAGTCAATCTTCCTTGCAAACTCCTATTCCTAAATACAAAGAAATTAAGAGGCTAAGGGAAAGTATGTCCCCTATAGATTCAAAAGCTCAGATTGCATATTTCCTTGTGTTCAAGAGAAAAATGAAGGATCCACAGACCACTACCCAGTCTGATAGTCAGACTGATCCCCAATTAATCACTATTCAAGAAGTATCCTCATAAGGAAAAGATTCACATGAGCAAACTACTATGGTTTTGACAGACACTCCTACCACTTCTTTCCCATATGTAGAGGAGACAACTGAGTCTCCTATCTCTTCTACCTCTCAAATTCCACCAAAGCAGAGCATTTTTACTAGGTATAGGGAGATCAAGTTGAAGAATGAAACTCTAAAAGATCTAACATATTCAGAATTCTGGAAGCAAACTGCCTCCACTCAACACAGATTGTTATATGCATTTGAGTTAGAAAAGGGGTAGTTCCAAATGGCCATTTTGGAACCTACAATGCCAACCCCCATAAGTGTTGAAGATTATAAGGCCACCATATTTTCTGTTGATACCAAGAAGGTTCATGCAATCGATCAAATTGATTCACATAAGCAAGAAGGTGAGATGGTTTACTTAACATTGACCATCTCATCCATGGCTACTTCTAAATTGTAGACTTCTTTGAATAATATGCACTCACAGTAGAAGATTGAAAGAATGTATTCTTTGGCCAAAGACACCAGGATTAAGACTTAAGAAGAATTAATTATCAAACTAGGATATGATCCTAGTGATGTCAATGAAGCTGAGGAAATAACTAAGAACAAAAATTCAGATATTCAAGCCCTCAGGAAACAGCTTAATCTCCCAACTACAGAACAACCTCAGGCTAAGGAAGTCACTAGTCTGGAGATGGAGAAAGAAAAGTTGTTCACAATAGTAGTGGAACAAAATGTTCAAATCCATAAAATGGAACAGGACATGGAAGCACTACTGAAGGAAAAGGAGCAATGGGAGGCAACATATACATCAACAACAGGTACTTCCACACAACAAACAACACAAACATCATCTTCAGATTCTTTAGACAATCTAGCTCAAGATTTAGGAGAATTATCATTAACAAATAAGGAAATGGAGAAATTAAAAGAAGCACTCACAAAATGGAGGAGAGCAAGACCAAAGCAGACAATGCATACCTAGTAGAGGTACAAAATAATTACAAACTAGTTCAATAGATTCCAAAGGATGAGGACCAATCCCTCATTATTCAGATGTTAGTAGAAGCCAAATGCAACATTTGGCACAATATCAATGCAAATTTTACAAAATTGTTGCCATCCATTCAAATTATTTTTGAACAAGAAGAACCGGTACAAAGATTTAAAGCAACAATTGTAAAAACTAAAGTTGATATCGAACATAGGCTAACATAAGCATATAAAATTATAAGGATGTTAAACTCCAAGACTAGAGATGAGCTTGAAGAACTCAACATTCAAGACACGACAGAGACAGTAATGGAATTCAAGAGAGTATTGACTAAGACAAATCTTCTGGTGCAGTTAGAGAATAAGTGCAAAGAATTGGAGCTACATGTCAGAATATTTAACATAAAGTTTTCTTTGTTGCAGGAGAAAGGACTTCCAACTCTAATAAATTCTAATGGTAAATTTATTCTGTTAGAAAATTATCGGGATCAATTATGGAACATAGCTACAAATGCATATAAATTTGCAAAGGTAAAGGGAACTATCATTGGAGAAGGATTTTTTGAAGGCCTACAATCTGATCTCAACATTTAGCATGAGATTCATCACCTATTTCTAAACAAGCCAACTTTCTAGACCTACACAAAGGTAGATGAAATATTCAGAAACATGGTAAATTTTTCTATCCCAGGTGAAGAGCGATGGGACCAATTACTAGAGTTGGTCGAATGAACATAAATAAAAGACCAGCAATTTTGGAAACAAGACAAAATGTAGGAGCCGAAAAATAGCTACATTCAACAACATATTTCCTTCAAAGATTCAACAGAACAAATGAAATTTTCCATGATTCCTATCATTTAGTTATGTTTCAAAAATATCTATAATTTTGTTAAATATTATTTTTTAGTCAATTCCTTTTTGGAATCTGAAGTTAGTTCAATAGGAAGACTATAAATATTTTTTAATAAGACTTATGAAGGGTTGGATTATGTATGAAGAAAAGAGCTCCACCTTGATGTATGCTGTGGATTGTACTCAAAGTAATCAATCTTCAGAAACGCAGAGGCTATTTTGTTCTAGGATTCTTGTGTCAAACAAATGGTGATGTTTCTCTCATGTTAAATTGTTATTTTTTCTCAGTTTCCATATGGATTTCCCTCCTGATTGTTGCAAGAAGATTAAGAGCTGAATTTACTTAAGTGTACTTTGCTTTGGCTTGTTTTAAATAATCTTAATGTTTTCCTCACAAGATTAAATATAAAATTCATTTAAATATGCTTTATATTTAATTGATCATCCACTTTTTCATCTCAGCCACACCCTAAATATCTTAAGATCCAAGAGTTTTCCTACCCTACCCTATTACAACTAAATCAATTTGTAATTGATTACCCGAAAGTTTATGACTCCATGCCCAATGGAATTTTCCAACATATTTCAACCAAAATTTTGAAAAACCAACCTCGAACTTCGATATCTAACCTAAAATATTGAAAGTAGAAATTAAATCATACAGAGAGAGCTCTCTCTGAAACTAGAAGGGCTAGATCCTAGCTTTAAAAGTGGTTTGTGGTTACCTTTGTAATTCTCTTCCTCAACCTAGGAAAATTATAGAGTGCTAACAGGCTCCACAGACACCAAGCTCCAACTGAGTAGGCAATGCACTCAACTGTAGACTACCTCAATAATTCCAATACTGATAATCATCTCATCCTATGATTGTCATCGTTGAGGTTGAAATCAATGCCAATAATATCCCTCTTTGGCATTGTTATGCAGACTATGTCACACTCGAATATAAACTATTTAAAAAATTCCAATAATGACAGTCATATCATCCTATGATTTTCATCACTGAGGTTGACATTAATGCCAACAATCTACCCCTTTGGCATTGATCATAATATCAACCACTAAATCGCCTGCTAAAACCATCTGATATTGCTTATGCTTATGGTTGATATCTCTCTCCCCCTTTGAAATCAATGGTAAAGGGAAACAATGGCTATGTACCAATCTAACCATATCTCTCTTATGAGACACTTGAATGCTGCAATCCAATCTCAGCTACAACCTCAATGACTTGTGATATTGGGCAGAAGTATCTGCAAACCAATCATTCGTAATCATACCTCTTGCTATCAAATTTTCTTTTCAATTCTTCAAGGAACACAATCTCTCCCCTTTTTGACATAAATGTCAAGGGATAACAATGCTTGTCAATAAAAAATACTCAAATGTACTTGTGGGTTCTTGTACCTGATGATCCTCTCTTTTATTAGCTACTAGATTACTTGATATGATGCCCTTGTACATATACTATTTGTCTTAATTATTCGTTAAGTTATTGACATATTGACACTATGTTGATACTAATATTACTTTCAATGAGAGGATATAATAGGTTGTATATGTACATGGGCATTATATCAAGTAATCTAGTAGCTAATAAAAGAGATGATCATCAGGTACAAGAAGCCACAAGGACATTTGAGTATTTTTAATTGACAACCATTATTATCCCTTTACATTTATGTCAGAAAGGGGAGAGATTGTTTTCCTTGAAGAATTGAAAAGAAAAATTAATAGCAAGAGGTATGATTACGAATGATTGGTTGCAGATACTCTTGCTCAATATCACAAGTCATTGAGGTTGTAGCTGAGATTGGATTGCAACATTCAAGTGTATCATAAGAGAGATATGGTTAGATTGGTACATAGCCATTTTTGCCCTTTACCATTGATGTCAAAGGGGGAGAGAGATATCAACCATAAGCATAATAATAAAACCTTCACTTTTACTTGCTGACATGGACTCCAGAGTAGAGCCCACAAGCTATTTCAGTTGTAGCGGTTAAACAGAGCACTCGGGTAGCACACGATCAGAGATAGGTAAGAGGTCATGACCCCTCCTTTGTGAATTTAGCAGTCTAGGGAAGGCATGCCATACAAGATGGCTTGTTCGAACCTTTTTAGGCAAAAGAGGATAAAACCATGCAATTGACTGCATGATAGTTGTGCATTTGCACAAAGGTAAGGGGAAAATAGCCGCGCGACACGCGCAACTATGAGGGAAACAACTACGACGCTTTCGACTGTTAGCATTAATGGTGCAGTTGTTGGTGCATTTGTTGGTTGTAGTGATTGATGGTTGGCATTGATGTCAACCTAGGCATGTATTGGAGATGATCATGTTTCTTGCGGTTATGTTCCTTGAATTGTTAGTTGCAGGGTGTTTACCTTGGTATTGGAATTACAGGTATTGGTATTACTTTGGTATCATTACCTTGGTATTGGTTTGTGTGTGGTCCAAGTCAACACTTGGTATTGGCATGACAAGTATTAGTATTACCATGGTATCTACCTATGGTATTGGCTTGCAGATTACCATGGTACACGGGTCCATGGTATTGACCTGGAGTTTACCATGGTACAAGGGTCCGTGGTATTGACATAACCATGATATTTACCTGTGGTATTGACCTTGAGTTTACCATGGTACACGGGTTTGTGGTATTGGCATAACCATGGTATTTACCCATTGTACTAACTTGGATATTTCCATGGTACATGTGTCCTTGGTATTAGCATAACCATGGTATTCACCTGTGGTATTGACTCAGAGATTACCATGGTACATGTGTCTGTGGTATTGGGATTACTATGGTATTTTCCGAAGGTATTGATTGGATATTGTTGAGGATATTTTGACATATATTCTTATGAGAAAAGAAACGTTGAACCAAACCACTTCCAGAATATGAACAAAGGTCCACTATAGAATTGGAATTAATTGATTTAATCAATGTCATAAATTACAAATATGTGGAGAAAGGTTGCTCATTTGGTTGGTTCTCTTGTGTGAGAAAATTGTCATAGTGTTTTGGAGAGGCAGTGGTGAAGAGTGTGAATTTGTTGTAGCAGAGCGTGCATGGAGGTATAGATGGAACAACCCTGGTTAAAAACTCATGTAAAATATATAAATACCACGGATGATGGGACATGTATTCCAAGATGAATGTTAGGTAAGACATCCTAGGGGGTGTTCATTTTGTTAGATAATTATATATTACGGAGCAATGGAACACATGAAATAATGCAGAAATATAAACACAGAAAACGCACAAAACAAGAGAGACACAGATATACGTGGTTCACCCAGTTTGGGCTACGTCCACCCCGAACAGCCAGTCCTTCCTTTCTTTTATCCAGCAAAATGAAGAGACACAACCTACAACAAATCCGCTGTAATATCCTCTGTCTTCTCTCACAGTCTCACC
>APFE031365209.1:121856-159700 GCA_000404065.3 Pinus taeda
TCATACAAAGAGAGGGGTTGCCTTCTAGGGCAAAAAACCCTAAACTAAACATAAGTTCTACCGTTAGATCATCCGCCCCCTGGACCCCCCCTGCAGCGAATATTTTACGGGCGGCGTTGCCCCCCCCATTTTGAACTGGGGTCCAATGTGGCAGTACTTTTGAATATAGAAGATAATCAGGCTCCACACCCAAAACATTTGGTTGTTTATGGCTAAGGAAATTGACAAAGGAAATGACTAGGGATTTGGAAAGGCAGAATGGCATTTTTGGCTCAATTTCTTATGAAAATAATGGAAATTAGGAGAAAAAGGAGGTGAAAGGTCACAGGTTGTATGTGAGGAGGAAAATGAAGGAAAATACTGGAAAATGAAGGAAATAGAGGCCTCATTGATAAAAAGTCTTTTTAGGATCAGTAGGAAGGGCTTAATCAGTTTAGTTTTGGACCTCTCTGAATATTCTCTCTCTCTCTCACTCTTGGACACTTAGAGTTTTCTTGGAGAACTTTGGCATTGGAGCAAGAAAGGAAAAGAAGGCAAGAGGAAGCAAAGATCAAGCAGGGAAAGGCAGGATAGCAACTATAATAGGCTTCATTGCAGGTATCGACTTCCATGTGTATTTTCTTGCTAGATTTGGTATGCATGGGATTTCATGTGGTTATCTTATATCATGGCATGGGTTTTGCCAGGTGTTATAGTATTTTCAGCCTAGCCTTGCCATTTCTTGATAGCTTTGATGAAATGGGTTCTCTCATTTGGTTTATGTCGGATGACCAAATTGGATTCAAAGCTGAGTGGGGTGGATCTCCAAATTGACAAACACATGGTCTGAGTGGTCCCTAAACTAGGCTATGGAACATGAAGCCACTGGCCTAGTAACCCTTGAACTAGACTATGGGTTGTGGTAAAGCCATATTGTGTTCCTTGGTGGGCCTAGGAATCCTTGCTGGTGAATGGCGAGATATACAGTAAAG
Source organism: Pinus taeda (assembly GCA_000404065.3). NCBI lineage: Eukaryota > Viridiplantae > Streptophyta > Pinopsida > Pinales > Pinaceae > Pinus > Pinus taeda. The sequence continues at coordinate 122,828 of APFE031365209.1, forward strand.
TTAAGAGGTGGATTTTCTCTTTGTTGGGCCTAGTGGTCCCGAGATGGGATACACGGTAAATCCTGGAGAGTATGTCTTGGTGTAGGGACTAGTGATCCTTGAATTAGACTATGGATGCATGGTAAAGCCTGCGAGACTAGGAGGCACTTAAATTCCTCACGGTGTAGGCGGAGAACTCCAGTGGGATCCATGCTTGTTGGTGTTTTTGGTGTGTTGTATGAGTCCCACATTCATGCGTAGAATATGGCACATGGGTGATAGGATGAAGAGAGACTTGTCTTAGCCAACTATGGTCGGGTGGAATGTGGTAGTCCCGTCTCCGGTTGGTTCATTGCATTCATTAATGAGAAATTCATTCCCTTGATTTTTATGTGTAAATGTATTGATGTAACGTGGATTTCAAAGGATGATATGTTTATGGTGTTTTCGTTCCTATTATGTTGGTTATATGTATATTTTATGTCAACAATGATGTATGGCTCTCAACATGCTTTTACTTGTACATGAATAGATAATGTGTCTATGACCTAATAGATGATAATGTAGCAATTGACACGAGGGAACAATGGTTCATATCAATTCTTAGGCAAGTATGATATCCCTACACTTAATTTGTTGTTTACACTTGTAGGTTACATGTTGATGATATGTTTGATGAAATGGCTATCATGGCTAGTAGGAGTTTGGTTATGGTCTTATTCGGCTTATTTATTTTGCATCATTGTTTCCCTGTACTTTACTGATTTCAAGCTATCACTCCATTTTGGGCAATGGCCTTGGTTTTGGGCCTCAAAAAGTGGCTTAAATCTTGGGTTCGTTGGCACAGAACTGGAAATTTTTGTCTCTCGTCGTTGGCACAGAACTGGAAATTTTTGTCTCTGGTCGCTGGCAAGCAAGCTAGTGAGAGCCACTATGGCCTAAGAGATCCAAAACAATAGTGGGACCCAAGGACAGGCTGTCTGAGTGTCTGACTTGCCTCCTGAGGGTTCTGTTGATGATGTTGGATGACTGTGTGTGATGTTTCATTGATTCCACTTCCTTAAGGTCACATAGGAGGTCGAATCTGATCATAGTAGCCTCTCGCTTGATGTTTACCCTAGTTGGCATGGTTGCTTTGGTGGATGTGGGAGGAGGGTGTTACAGAGTGGTATAAGATCATGGTTCAACCCTCAAACTGGATGGGTGGTGTGCCTTAGACATGCATGCATTTTAGTTGCATGTGTATCTCTTACACTTTCATTCCATGTGATTATTGCATTTTCTTGATGATTGTTCATGGTTGTAGTACGGTTTTCACGAGGAACTTGATGTTGATTTTGAGGAATGCATCGTCATGAGTATATAACTAGTTACATATTTTTATATGCCACTTACATGTTGTTGTTTGTCACTTGATGCATCATTGTATGTTAGGTTGCATTCTTGTATGTTTGATTACATCTATCAGTCTTGTAGGTTGGTTACAAGTATTGATTGCTTATGCTCGACTACGTGCATTCATGCGTATGTGTAGTTGATTATGCATTGCTTATGCATGTTGATGATTGCATGTGGCAATGCATACAGTGGAGTAACGGTTGTTGTCACGCATGAGGTCATGGTTTGTGAAGTTGATATGGTCATGCATTGATGACTGAACTCTAGCTAGAAGGATGTGTATATGGTTTTGCACTCATGTGTTATATGTCTATATATAGCCGTTATGCATGTATGGTATTGATTATAGTTATGCATGAATAATAGGCTAAACATGCCTTGTGAAGTCATGTTATGCAATTAAGTCATCAAGGTGATATTGGTATGTTCTGATACTAATGTGTTGGCTGAGATAGAGTAGGAGATGAAGATATTGAAAGTGAAGTTGCGGCATTGGATCTTGGGGCAAGAGCATGTCCCCATACATGTGCGTATGTTGGGCATCCATGTATGTAAGTTAAGGATTGTTATATGCATTAGGGTTATATACATTAGGTTTATGTACATGTATTTTGATGTTATGGTTACATACATGATATATGATAGTTGATTAGTATAGTCATAAGCACATGTGTTGGATAGACATGAATGATAGTTGCATGTGGCTGTATGCATTGCTATTGTTGTTTTATGATAGTTAACTTGATGATTATGTTATAAGTTGTTGATGAACATGTTATATGTTAACTTGTTGTTGTTATATGTTAATTGATGATTAGGATTATTACATTAATTTCTTTATGTTGTATGTAGCATACTAATTCAGATTGGTCATATGCATGATGGTTATGTTCATTGCATTGGAGATATTGATGTTACCTTGATCATGCTAACATGGATTGGTATATGTAGATGATAATGGTTATGACATTCATGTATGAGTTAATATGTTTTGATATATGTCATACTAATCTAGACTGACTGTGTGGATGTGATTATTATGTATGAATGATACTTGTTTATGGACTTATGGTGTGAACATGTTAGTTAATTAATGCTATGGATATCATGATATTATTCGTGGTTGAGTTGATATGTTGTGAAGCTATATCATGGTAACTAGATTGATCACGCAGACGGGATAGCCTCCCGTGAGATACATTAAGGTATGAGTTTTCTTACGTCATATACTTGGTGTTTGACTATTTGATTATGTCGTCTATTGGGTGTTTGAATGTTTGGCGTCTATTACATCATCTAGTTGATTTATTTAACATGATATGGTTGCAAGCTGGTTGAATGTTTGATGAATTGCATAAAATGAGTATGTGTTCAAATGGTCTTGTTTTAAGATGATTGTACTAATACATATGTGTCGAGACAATTGATATGTACTTGCATGTAAGTAGGTGATAGTTGTAGCATTATATCTAATGACTATAAGTTGATTATGGATTATAACACGATTGTTAGTCTTGGTGATGGTTGATTTCAAATTGATACATATGACTGTCTTGATGTTTGGAACATGCAGTTGACATGTGTGAGAAGTTGCAGGGTAGCATGCTTGGTATTAGAATGAAAAGGTAACAATCGATGTATCTATATAACTAACAATTGGGTGACGTGACTGTATATAGTAAGACTCAATTGCAACAAAGTAAAAAAAATAAAAATAAAAGAAAGAAACTGGGCAAGAATTCCTTAGCTATGTTTAGAAACCCTAATTCCAAACAAATGAGTGCTTTGCGTGACAAGAAGTATTCTTAAACCTAATATTGTCTGACATTATGTGGATATGTGCTAGATTCATGAACACATACTTGATAGGTGTATTAGCTAGTCTCTATTTATATGTATATTTGTCAAGGGGATTGGAGTCCCTTGAGAGATGGTGTGGATGTGTTCAGTTGCAAGCAACGTGCTTAGCAAAACAAGGTAAGGTAACCATATCATTGTTATGTTTACTTATGCATTGAAAATTATTTGTGTATGGTTGTATGATGCAGGGAGTTGCATGGCAAGAGAGGTTGCCATGAAATATCGAAGAAGGCTTAGGTTGAGTTTTCCTTGGGAACCATTGGGATTGAGTCATGGTGTCTGTTGTTAGTCTTGTGCTTTTGGTCTTTTGCAATTGTTGTGCTTGATTTGCGATTTTGATTGTGTCTGGTGCATAGCCATGCCACTTTGTTTGTAGAGTCATGTTGTTATTGGTTTTCATGGTCTTCTTCTTGTTTGTTTCTTGTCTTTCCTCTTATGTTTTGAGTCTAGGGAATTGGTTGGGAAAGAGGAAATTTGATGGAGCTCAGAAGAGTTGTGTGGGACCGAATAGGTAATGTAAGATTCAGATGAAACTATGTGCATGAGTAAGCACAACAGAAGGTAAGGCTATGACAATCGGTTGGACTGGCTGAGTCCATTGTGGTAAATGGACAATGGTAGTAAATTCATGAGAAAGGTAACCAAAAAGGTAAAGTAAATGGATCCGAGGCGTCATATGCCTTGGCTATGTTGGGAATGACTATTCTTAATGTTGTGCATGTGTTGCATGAATAAAGGAAGTTCTATTAAAACTTGACCTTGATATCTGGTAATTATGTTATAATCATGATTATGATGATGTTTATACACACACACACACACACACACACACACACACACACACACACACACACACACACACATATATATAAGTGTGTATGTATGTCATGTTTGATAGGGTCGTCGTGGATCATGACTATTAACGCTAATATTTATGTGTATATATATGTATGTATGAATATCGTTGTCTGACATGATCATGATTGTTTATGCTAATGTTTACGTATATGTATGTATGTATCCATGTATCTATGTCAATGTATGATAGATCATCAAAAATTGTTCTTGTGGCTGAATGATTGCTTATGCAGGTGAATGACATGAAGAAGTTCTTGGCTATGAGGAATCAAGTGGGAAGAGTAGTCATGACAAATATATGAGGTTAGTATCATGTGCATATGAATTTATATTATATGCTTGTATTATGCCTATGCTTATGTTATGGACAAGTTATACTGAGGGATACATAAGCAAAGTGAAAGCAGTGTGGTTTGCGACATGCTAGAATAAGCATGGATAAGACACTAGAAGCAAGGTTTCTAGTAAGGACAGTGTGGTTTTGGATGTGTGCTACTACTGTTGTGCATATGTTTTATATGTTGTACATGTTGCATCTATGATGTTGTATGCATGCAGTGTTGTGTATACATAGCATGTGTACACGTTGTTTATGCAATTTTATGTACATGTTAGTACAAATAGTGTTGTTTGAATATTGTAGTGCTAGGTATAGATGGTGCTATGTACATGATGGATATGCGGTTTTGTGTGCATATGTTGCAGTGCACACGTTGGATATGTAGTGTTGTGTACAGATGATGCTATGTACATGTTGGATATGTAGTGCTATGTACATATGGTGTTCTATGCATGTGGTACATATGGTGCTATGTACATATGGTGTTACGTGCATGATTGTACAAGTGGTGCTGTGAGCATATGGTGCCATGTACATGTGATTCTATGTACATGTGGTGTTATGTACATGTCATGCATGTGATGCTAGGTACAATGGTGTCGTGTACATGTTGTGCATGTGGTACTGTGTACATGTGGTATAATGTACACATTGTACAGGTGGTGCAATGTACATGTGGCATTGTGTACACATTGTGTAGGTGGTGCTTGGTACATGTGGCACTGGCATACATGTGGGATTGAGTGCATGTCGTACATGCTGTGCTAAGAGCATGCGGTACTATGTATGTTCATTATGTAGTCATGATATCGTGACATGTGTATTCATTGTGTTGTACTCTATGTGGGTACATGTATTGTGTGGTGTTGTACATTGGGTGTAGACGTATGAGTTGTGTTGTATATCGGGTGAATGTGTATGCATTTTGTGGTGTCTCATGTTGTGTGTGGATTTATGTCTTGTGATGTACATTGTGTACGTATACGTGTTGTGCCATGTTGAACACTAGACGTAGGAGTATGTATTGTGTTGTGTTATGCACTGGGTGTAGGTGTATGTATTGTGTTGTGCACTGGGTGTAGGTGTATTCGTTATATGCCAGGTGTGGATGCATGTATTGCATGGTGTTGTATGTCATGTGCGGATTATACGGGTGTGATATACACTACGTGTGTGTGCACACGGTTGAGGAGGAGACACTGAGTGTTGTTGGGTGCGACAATCGATCCAGTGTGTGTACAGAAAGAACAAAGGCAAAAGTAAGGATCGATTAAAGGATAAGTATCAGTATATTATTTCAGCTTCACTATGCATGTGATTTATGATTCTGGCATATGATGACTATATGCGATCTATGATTTTGGTTTATGATGGTTACATGTAATTTATGATGTTGATCTATGATGGTTTTGTTTTGAGCTAACTAGATGTGATATGTTTATACATGATGTTTTGATCAAACAATTAGTTTGACTTGTTGTGATAGGAAGCGAACAAAATTACAAGTGTACCTTATTGATGAACTACCAATGAAGTATGATTTGAGGTTATTTTAATTTTTGAATCTAATGGAAATTATGTGCTTGGAACAAGAATGCATGAACATGCCCGGTTGGGTGGTTGAAATCGACTACAAGAATTAGCAGTATCAGTGAAAGAAATTGGAACATGCAACAGTATGTTGGTAAATAACTTCAGGAGCAGGTCCATTGTGGGACATTTGTACACAATAGTTTCCATTGATTTCCATGAGCATGCTATGACTGGTATGATGGTTTTGAGGTAGGTATATGCCTTGGTTGTTTGATCTTCTGATGCAAGGAAGCCTTGCCAAGGGATGGATAAACTAGGATAGGGATGTCAGGGAACTTGGATGGTGAGTGACTGCATGGAAGGGGTGACCAGATTGCCCGAGGGACTGTGTATAAGAGAAGGGAAGGCTGGGGATATATTTGTTTTGGTCATGAGCATTTCCAAATGGAATTATATGCACACTGGGAGTGCACCCTGGAACAATGAGCCGGTAACTGTTCACTGAGTGGACAAGTGGTGAAAGATTATAGCACTAGGAATTGGATGCAGATTTGACTTTGCAATGGATTCTGGACTTCCTGGGAAGGAGGTGAATCCTGGTATTGCTTTGAGGGTGGAGGTGTGAGCCTCTGGATTCCCTTGTTATGGATGCAGACATTGTATCCTTTTATTTGTTGGTTTAGCAAATGTGCATATGTGGTTATTGTAAATACTATAGTGAGCTATGTTATAAAGCTCCAATATGTGGTATGTTGTCATGTTTTCATGATGTTTTGCTTTTGAGCAGGTCATTCATTGTAATACTGCAAGGAGCTGTGTTATAAAGCTCCATGGGAAATATGTTTTGTTTTCAACAGTCTTGTGTTTATAGGTGTTGTTGAACACCAAGGACGGTGTTCCCCCGGGTTTTGTAACAACCCTAGTTAAAAACTCATGTAAAATATATAAATACCATGGATGATGGGAACATAATACAAGTTGAATGTTGGAAAAACATCCTAAGCGATGTTCATTTGGTTGTTTATGGCTAAGGAAATTGGCAAAGGAAATGGCTAAGGCTTTGGAAATGCAAAATAGAATTTTTGGCACAATTATTTATGAAAATAATGGAAATTAGGATAAAAAGGAGGTGAGAGGTCATAGGTTGCATGTGAGGAGGAAAATGAAGGAAAATAATGGAAAATGAAGAAAATAGAGGCCTCATTTATAAAAAGGCTTCTGAGGATTAGTGGGCAAGGCTTGATTAATTCAGTTTTGGATCTCTCTCATTGTTCTCTCTCTCTCTCTCTCTCTCACTCTTGGACACTTTAGAGTTTTCTTGGAGCACGTTGGCGTTGGAGCAAGAAAGGAAAAGAAGGCAAAAGGACATAAATATCAAGTAGCGAAAGGTAGGATCAAGCAGCTACACCAAATTCATTACAGGTGTCGACTTGCATGTGTATTTTCATTGTTAGATTTGGCATGCACGGGATTGCATGTGGTTCTCTTTTATCATGGCATGGGTTTTTTCAGGTGTTATAGTCTTTGCAGCCTAGCCTTGCCATTTCTTGATAGCTTTGATGAGATGGGTTATCTCATTCGATTTATGTAGGATTATCGGATTAGATTCGAAGCTCAGTGGGGTGGATCTATGAATTGAAAAACACATGGTCTGAGTGGTCCCTAAATTAAACCGTGGATCATGAAGCCACTGGCCTAGTAGCCCCTGAACCAGACTATGGGTTGCGGTAAAGCCAGATTGTGCCCCTTGGTGGGCCCAGGAATCCTTTCCGGTGAATGGCGGGATATATGGTAAAGCTAAGAGGTGGATTTTCTCTCTGTTGGGTCTAGTGGTCTTGGGATGGCATGCATGGTAATGCCTAGAGAATATGTCTTTGTGTAGGGCCAAATGATCCCTAGATCAGACTATGGATGCATGGTAAAACTTGAGAGACTAGGAGGCATTCAAATTCCTCATGGTGTAGGTGGAGAACTCCGGTGGCATCCATGCTTGTTGGTGTTTTTGGTGTGTTCTATGAGTTCCACATTCATGCTTGGAATACGACATAGGGGTGATTGACTGATGAGAGACTTGGCTCAGCCAAACTATGGTTAGGTGGAACATGGTAGTACCATCTCTGGTTGGTTCATCACATTCATTAATGAGACATTTATTCCCTTGATTTTCATGTGTAAATGTATTGATGTATACATGGAATTTGATGGATGATATGTTTATGGTATTTCTGTTCCCATTATGTTGGCTTTATGTATATTTTATAATAGTAATGATGTATGTCTCTCATCATGTGTTTACTTGTACATGAATAGATAATGTGTCTATGACCTAATGGATGATAGTGCAACAATTGACATGAGGGAATAATGGTTCATAGCAATTCTCAGATAAGTATGATATCCCTACACTTAATTTTGTTGTTTACACCTGTAGGTTACATGTTGATGAAATGTTTGATGAAATGCTTGTCATGGCTAGTAGGGGTTTGGTTACAGTCTTGTTTAACGTATTTCTTTTGCATCATTGTTTCCCTAGAATTTTATTGATTTCAAGCTATCAATCCATTCTGGGTAGTGGTATGGGTTATGGGCCTAGAAAAGTGGCTTAAATCCTGGGGTTGCTAGCCCAAAACTGGAAAATTTGGTTGTCACTTGCAAGAAATCCCGTGAGAGCGAATTTGTATTTTTGGTCGCTCCCTTTCCCATAGCATGAGAGTGACTATTGATGTATATGTGGATTTCGATTGCTGATATGTTTATGGTATTTTTGTTCCTATTATGTTGGTTATATGTATATTTTATGTCAACAACGATGTATGGCTCTCAACATGCTTTTACTTGTACATGAATAGATAATGTGTCTATGACCTAATAGATGATAATGTAGCAATTGACATGAGGGAAAAATGGTTCATATCAATTCTCAGGTAAGTATGATATCCCTACACTTAATTTGTTGTTTACACTTGCAGGTTACATGTTGATGATATGTTTGATGAAATGGCTATCATGGCTAGTAGGAGTTTGGTTATGGTCTTATTCGGCTTATTTCTTTTGCATCATTGTTTCCCTGTACTTTTACAGATTTCAATCTATCACTCCATTTTGGGAAATGGCCTGGGTTCTGGGCCTCAAAAAGTGGCTTAAATCTTGGGGTCATTGGCACAAAACTGGAAATTTTTGTTTCTGGTCGTTGGCACAGAACTGGAAATTTTTGCCTCTAGTCACTGGAAGGCAGGCCAGTGAGAGAAACTTTGAGTTTCTAGTTTCTCCCTTGCCCATAGCATGAGAGTGACTATGGCCTAAGAGATGCAGAACAACAGTGGGACCCAGGGACAAGCTATCTGAGTAGCTGACTTGTGTCCTGAGGGTTCTGTTGATGATGTTGGATGACTGTGTTTGATGTTCCATCGATTCCACTTCCTTAAGGTCAAAAAGGAGGTTGAATCTGACCATAGTAGCCTCATGTCTCATGTTTACCCCGGTTGGCATGGTTACTTGGGTGGATGTGGGAAGAGGGTGTAGCTATATCATATACATTGTATGCATGGTTGGAGACTATTTATATGCAAAAGAAAAGTGACAAGGTTACAAAGGAGTTTTCGGATGCTTTTCTAATTGAAAGGGAATATTTTTTATTTGAGTTTATATAGGCTGCTGATATGAAAGTGATAGATTGGCTACAGTAGTATACCATGTTTTTATATGGCAGTTATATATTGCATCATTGAGTTTCTGCATCTAGTTATTTGTAGAAATTTTTTTGAGGCTATGTGAGTTGAGGATGATGTATGAAAGTGAGAGATGGCTATGATTTGAGTTTGATTCAATGATTGATGTTTTTATTTTTATTATGTGCTATGAAGATATTATTGTTGTGATGTTCATGTTGAGCATCTCAAGGGTTCCAGTTTGAAAATATATGAAAAGTGAACCACATAGAGAAGTGGGGTGGGTGCTTCGAAAAAAAAAGTGTTGAGAACAAATTTCTTCATAAGTCTAATGGATGTTAGGAAAGGCTCGTTGATTAGATGGGTGTCTATAGAGTCATTATATGGAGATCAATGTTCCTTTCAAATGGTTGCCATATTGTACTCTCTATGTAATGATTTGCTTTACATATAACACAATGTATTGAGCAGTGTAGCAATAGTAAAGGTGGTTTTTTACCTGGAGGGGGCTTTCCACCAGATATCCTGTGTTACTATGTGATGTGATGATTTGTGTCTCATTGTGCATGTTTATTTCATATGTTATGGATCTCATGTGTTGATTCTAGTTGAAGTTGCATGTTTAGACATATTTCTTATTTGTTAAGTAATGAATGAATTAATATATTGGAGAAAGAATTTTAAATTGCGGAATTGTTATCACTACTGATTCACACCCCACCCCACCCCCCAAGTAGTGATCCTAGTTCCAACAATTGATATTAGAGCACAATACCTTCTAGTGCAACTTCACCACTGGAAGGTATATTATGGGTAACCAGGGAAGATTTGCATGTAGGTTTACCTGCATACTAATTCTAAAAACAGAAAATAAACAATGCGAGAGCATAACACATAAAACAGATATACACAGAGATTTTCCCCTAGATCCCAAAACTGGGACTACCATCTTGATTTTTCATTATGTTCCTTTCATTGTTACAATACATATATAGACATGCTGAAGCATCCAATACCATGGACCGAAAAACCATCGCACCCAAAACCATGTGCGAAAACCATGCACAAAACCACAGGTAGGTTTGCCCCACCTAATATAGGGTCATAGAGGGGGGCTACTCCCCCCCCTCAAATCCCTTGTGACCCCCCTGCTGTGTGATCGGTGCAACGAAGGGGGGACTATGCCGCAACCCCCCCCACCAACCCCCCGGTTAAATAGGGGAGCTAGTCGTGGAAAGAATATAACACAACCCAACATTGCAACATATGGAGTTCCTCTTCTACATGGAAAAGGTTATATGTTTTGGAAGGTGAAATTTGAAGCATATATTTTAAATCTTAATATGAATATTTTTCTCTCAATTGAATATGGTACAAAAGATGATTTTAATGAGGAAGCTAAGAATATCATTTTGAAGGGATTGTCAAATCATGATGTAGCAAAAGTGAGATATTGCAAGATTGCAAAAGAAATCATGGACAGGTTGCATAGTTTGTATGGAAGAGAAAGGATTCAAGATTCTAAAATTATTTAAAAACCGCATTGCATTCTTAAAGAGAAAGAGAAAGAGAACGATAAAAAGGGACTCCACATTCATAGCAGTGGAAAATCCAGTTTTTATCAAGAAGATAATGAGAGTAGCCATGAGAGTAATGACATGCAAATCAAATCATTGATCTAAAAATCCAGCATGAGGAAGTCATCAAGGCAAATGATAATTTGTCAAATCAGTTGCAAGACCAAGAAGCCTATTGTGCAAGTTTAGAAATGGAATTAGCCTCTTTGAAATGTGATCTTGAAAAGACAAATAATCAGCTATCCTAGTATTGAAAGCTGGAGAAAAGCACCAAAATTTTGGATGAAATCCTCATCATTCAAAGATCCCCACTTATTAAAACTGGATTGGGCTTTAAAGAATAAGCATGCCTTGTGAAGGAAAAGGAGAAAGTGAAGGACATTCATGTAGAAAAAAATCACAAGCCCACCACCCTTGAAGTCAATCTAGGACATAGGAAGCAGCACCATCAAAAGAATCCAAAGAAAAAAAGAGATTATCAACAGAAGCAAAGAAAAGAAGATAATAATCGCAACATGCAACGGTTCAAGAAGATAAGGAAGTAACCAAGTATTCATGGTCCAACAAATCAAAACACAAGGTATCCAAATTTATTTTATGGCTATTATTTTTCTTGCAATCATTATGGTCATCGTGCTAGAGAATGTAAAATTTTTCCAAGAAAAGAAAGTTTGTTGGATAACTGTTCTTTCAAATGTGGAAAATATGACCACAAAGCTCTAGCTTGCAGATATGATAGGATCAAGCCAACAAAAAGAGAAATCCCACCATTGAAGACAAAGAAGGTACGGAGGAGAAAATATGAGCTACAAATAACTAAATATTTAAAGGACATCAAGGAAGAATGTTTTTTTTGCAAAGAGATAATCTACTCAGGGGGAGTAGATATTTGTCTTGTGCCCAATAGGAAATAGCTTCAAAGAGAAGCGAAACTTTATAGGTGTATCTGATTAAAAAGAGGAAGTTTTAAGCTTCATGCATTTATTCATTTCATGTCTACAAGATCAGTTTGAGGCATAGAAGGAGAGCACATGAGTCCAGGGGGAGTTCTACAAGGTTGATGTACTAGTTTTTTTTTATCCTTTTGTTGATAATTCCAACCATGTTGTGTGAAGATCATTTTTCTATCTATGCACATTAACATAAGTTTTATGCAGCAAGCAACAATTGTTGATGGAAATATGAGATATTTTTAGGGGGGAGTTTGATATGACTTTATGGTTTGCATGTATAACACTTATGCCATGTAGGATACTATGTATTCCATGGGAAGTTTGGTGATAGTTTGAGAGAATGATGTTTCTATCATTAAAACCCTCACTCTTTGTACTTCATTAGATAGTCATCTTTCACACGAGGAAGGGTCATTGATGCATGCACGTGTCTTAGAGATTTGCAGATCAATTTTGTGAATTGTTTGAATAAAATTGCTGCATCATTCAATACATTAATAAGTCCTTATATTTCTAGCTGTAGTGTGGTTAAGAGTCCATTACATGTATATCTACATGAGTCATGTATCTCACATTGTATTATCACAAAGCCATGTATCCTATTTGCTATCATATTTTCTTGAGGATCTTGACTTGAAGACTACCACACATATTTGTTGTTGATGATGATTGTGCTTGCTAGTGCACATATGATATCAAGAGAGCATGGATGAAATTTGTATTGCAGATTCCTTACTTTGTTAATGGACATCTTATGCCTAGAGGTTCTGTTATATAAACATGGTTTCTTGGTCACTGCTACTAATTATATTTGAGAATTACTTGCATATGTTGTTGCTGCATTAATGTTTTCAGATCACATTATTGAAGTTGCGTCATTGATGATGTTATTGCTCGTGATGTATGTGTGTTGTTGGTGCCAAAAAAAGCAAGGTTATAGTGTTGATTGATTCATATGGATGGCTAATAGTGTTTTGTAAGTTATTGCTACATGTTGATGGATAGTTTCTGCTATAGGTCATTCATGGAGGCTTGTGTTGTTGGGGTTGCTAACTAAAGATGTTGCAGATTACTAGTTCATGACATGTTCCAGCAAATTTTTGGAGAGGGTTGTGCACACTTTTTTTGGCATGCAGTTATTCACTTTTAGATCTTGATCATGGGTCAAAGCCTTGCATTGTCACTAATTATATTCATTGTGTTGATTGCATGATCCATGAAATGGATTGTATGTATGGTCATGAGTCAAGATTGTCTTGAGAGAAAGATTCATGAGATTGATTTCAGCCTTATGTCAGCCGGTATATGCTATGTTTTGCAGCCACATGTGGGCTTTCAAAATTAATTTGTAGCCATGTAATATCATGTATCACTTTTGGGTCATTGGTAGAGTCATATGAATGATGTTCATGTATATGTGAGGAGTCATATTTCAGCCTTAGGGAAGCATTGTACAGTCACAGTCTATCATTCTTGTAGCCATGTAATAGGATTATGAACCTTTATACTTTCATTGTAATATTTATGAGTCATAGTCAGTTCTTTTGGAGTAGCCTCCTACTTGTCACATTGAGGAAATCATGTGTTGCTGCTCACACTATATTGTTGATGATGTTCATCATATGCCGGTTACAATATGCTACATGTGAGGATGTTGTTTCTGTTGTTTGCACTATATTATTACAGATGGATGTGGTGTAGTCTTACTTTATGATGATGATCAATTGCTTTGTTGCCGTTGGTGGTGATATTGATGGAAAGTGTTGTTCATGTTGTCACTGCTTGAGAGTGATATTGATGGGAATTAATGCTTCTTCTACTCTATGTTCTTATTATTGAGATCCATTGAATATTGCTGGTGTTGTTGATCTAGATGGAGCTCTTCTTTAAGATTGTTGCTACTGCTTTAGGAGAAAGTGAGTTATTGCTACTGAATTTTGTCATGCACTCTTAAAGGAGTGAGATTGTTTATTGCTTAATATGCTATGTAGCCCTTGATTTTTTAGTAGTGTTGATGGTTTGATGTTTTTCCCATTTCCATTGATGTCAAAGGGGGAGAAGATGAGGTGTTAAAATTTTCATAGGTTGTTTGGATGGTTCAATTGGGGTTGTCATTAATGCCAAAGGGGGAGATTGTTGGCATTAATGATGCAGTTTCTAGTTGTAGTGATTGATGGTTGGCATTGATGTCAACCTGGTCATGTATTGTAGATGATTATGCTGATTGACTTGTTAGTTGCAGGGTGTTTACCTTGGTATTGACATTACATGTATTGGTATTACTATGGTATCATTACCTTGGTATTGGTTTGTGTGCAATTCAGATTGACACTTGGTATTGGCATGAAATCTATCAGTATTACCATGGTATTTGCCTATGGTATTGGCTTGGATATTACCATGGTACATGTGTCCATGGTATTGGTATAACCATCATATTGACCTGGAGTTTACCATGGTATTTACCCATGGTATTGACCTAGAGTTTACCATGGTACAGGGGTTCGTGGTATTGGTATAACCATGGTATTGACTTGGAGATTACCATGGTACAAGGGTTCGTGGTATTGGCATAACCATGGTATTCACATGTGGTATTGACTCAGAGATTACCATGGTACAAGTGTCCGTGGTATTGGGATAACCATGGTATTTTCCCAAGGTATTGGTTGGAGATTGTTGAGGATATTTTGACATATATTTTTGTGAGTCAAGAAGCATTGAACCAAACCACTTACAACATATGAACATAAATCCACTACAGAATTATAATTAATTGATTTAATCATCTTCAGAAATTACAAATATGTGGAGAAAGTTTGCTCATTTGGTTAGCTCTCTTGTGTGCGAAAATTTTCATAGTGTTTTGGAGAGCCAATGGTGAGGAGTGTGAACTTGTTGTAGCAGAGTGTGCATGGACGTATAACTGTAGCACAGACAAAAGTATGCATGGATAAATACAATTTATATGTAGTAAAAAAGTTACAAGGTTCCAAAGGAGTTTTCTAACGCTTTTGTGATTGTAGGGGCATATTTTTTTATTTGATTTTACATATGCTACTAATATGATTGTTATATATTGGCTGCGGTAATGTATCATGTTTTTATATGGCAGTTATATATTGCATCATTGAGTTTCTGCATCTAGTTTATTTGTAGAAAATGTATTGAGGCTATATGAGTTGAGGATGATGTATGAAAGTGAGAGATGGCTATGATTTGAGTTTGATTCAGTGATTGATGTTTTGATTATGTGCTATGAAGATATTTCTATTGTGATGTTTATGTTGAGCAGATCAAGGGTTCTAGTTTGAAAATGTAGGAAAAGTGAACCACATAGAGAAGTGGGGTGGGTGCTCCGGAAAAACAAGTATTGAGAAAAAAATTCTTCATAAGTCCAATGGGTGTTGGGAAAGGCTTGTTAATCAGATGTGTGTCTGTAGAGTCGTGAGATGGAGATCAGAGTTCCTTTCAGATAGTTGCCATATTGTACTCTCTATGTAATGATTGCTTGGTAGATAACAAAATATATCGAGCAACGCACATCAAGGGTGGTTTTTGACTCAGAGGGGGTTTTCCACTAGATATCCGTGTTCCTATGTGATGTGATGATTTATGTCTCATTTTGCATGATTATTTCATATGTTATGGCTCTCATGTGTTGATTCTAGTTGAAGTTGCATGTTCATACATATTGCTTGTTAAGTAATGAATGAATTAGTATATTGGAGAAATATATGTAAACTGTGGAATTTTTATCATTACTGATTCACCCCACCTCTCCGTAGTGATCCAGGTTCCAACGTCAGCATGAAGACCTCATGGCTAAAGGAGTGACAGTCGGGTGATGTGCACAATTTCCTGGGAAACAATCGCACAATGCACTCGACTGTATGAAAGCTAGGTGCGATGGATCTTGACCGAGTTCCTTAATGGTAAGGGGATGACAATCAAACGGTGGTGCATGTGACTATGTAGAGAAAACATGTGCAGTGGAGCACGTTTGTTTGAGTAACATACGTGCGATTGCGTGCTTGTCTTGGGAACATGCATGCAATGTTAATGAAAGTCAAATTTTTGGCCATGAGGTTGATATTTTAGTTTTTCTTTTTCTTTTGGGCAAGATGGTGGTGACATGGCATGAGCGGGATTAGTAATATTTTCATACTACAATGGCTAGTGATTCTTAGGCTTGAGTGCAGCTGGCTAGATGGTGGTTACCAAATTTTGTTCAGAACCCTCTGCTGAAGTCATAGGAAGACTTCCTACGATTCGTGGTTAGTTGATGGCAGCCATATAAGAAAGACTTTGATATTCGAGGTAGAGAGTTGGCATTGACCATTGAGGTGGATGTGTACTTTGTTACAGGGTTAGTACCTTGAGGTGAGGTGCTACCATTGGAGCTTCCGCCCAAATAGGTGGTGTTGACGACCTGGGCTCGTCAGCATTGTGGGGATGACCCATTCTAGGAGGGGTGCATCCACATTGCATTTATTTTGTATTTTTCACTATAGCAAACAATAACTATGATAGTACATTTGATGGGGTAATTGAACCCAAACCATATTTTAGGTCCATAGATTGCAATATTGGAGAGGATGTGGGTGGGCGTCTTCTTTGATTGCATGGGTTTCCTCCATAGGAGGATGAAGATTTAGTTTTCTAGGGTCATCAGGGGCAACATGATGTGAAACATACTTTATGCTATGGTAGTGATGATGCAACCAGTGATAGAAGTGATGCTTGAGCCACTGATAGAGCCACAGATTCAACATTGGGCTCCCTTGATGACGCGGGAAGGGGTTAGGGAGATAGGGCAATATTGGACGCCCATAGTTGATGGCTGGTTTCAGTCCAACCATCAACTTATTTTTGAGTTCCCCTATGCTGGCGTGGATTTCTGAGGAGATCCAGAGATGGGCTTGCCCCCAGGCGATGCTTAGGGCCATGTAGGTACATGAGTATGATTTCAACGTTTTATGATTTGCATTTTTTTGGTTTATGATATTGATGAGCACCGGTATTGTAGCAAGAATGTTGCAACTCCTAGGGCTACCAACTTTTCTTTATCAACCCGGGGTTTGTACAAACTTGGAGGTGACAATGCTGTGTACAGAAGTAGATGCGATGGGTCCACCCTTTGTCATTGCTGAGTTGCCGATAAACCACTATGGTTTCTCAAACCAACCTTCTATTGATTTAGAAGAAGTTTGATTACCAATGAAGGAAGGGAAATTTTGCACTAATTGAGGGAATTGAAATATTGTCTACTGTAGTAAGGAAAGACTCAAATCAATATATTAAACACACCATTCATCTAACTAATTTCTAAGAGAGATCTTGCTTTAGAAGAGTTCTAAGCTAACATGTGTGTAATCCTAAATGTCCTAGGCATATAATCTGAATTAACCAAACATTCTACCGCTGTGCATATGAATGAACACAATAAATCTTTTTCCTTTTTGTCCTTTTTTTGCGAAAATGTGACTGCTAAATCTTCTTGGTGATGTGGAAGTTGGGTTAGAGATGGTGATGGAAGGTCAAATGGTTGGGGAGGTAAGTAGGGGTCTTCTCCTATCTTCCTGGATGCTTTTTCCACCAATCAGCCTCAAAACAGGTCACTACAGGTCATCCTACAGGATGTCCTAATGCTCCTTCAGGATCCCCTATATTCCTATAGGATCTGGATGATAGAAATAGGAGTGATTTGGAAGGTGGTATAGGGCTTAGGGAAGGTTAATTATGGAAGAAATAGGGCAAGTGAGTGGCTAGAACTTATTCAAAGCTCAAAATAGAGTTTGTAAGATGGTTGGATTTGCTCAACAAACCTGGAAAGTTGTTCTTATGCAATGATGAATTGGTTGGGGGACTTGGTGGATTTTGGTGATCATGGATGGATGAGGTTAGGCTGGGGTTGATGGCATGAGATCTTCCTACACTATTGAATCTCCTAGAATACATACATTACTGGCATTCATTCAGGAATCATATCAAACAAGGAAGATTTCCAATCAACTTAAGAAAACATAATTTCATTATTTAGTTTCCTAGTTCATGCATGGAAATACTTGCAAAAATACTGTGAAACACCATGAGATCCAATACAAAGTTGAAAATATCATAAATGACAATTAAAACCTATATTTGAAAGCTGAAAAGATGCTGGCCTAAGTAGCAGAAAACCCTAAATTCCATAAGAAATAAAAATTCTGTCTTTTTGGGGCTGAATAGGAGTTTTTCCTCAAACATGGTCCCTGAAGGGAGGAGTGAGGCCAAATCCACATGGTATCAACCTTTTTGGTATTCATTTACCTCTCTAAACTACTGCTGAAGCTATGCACAAATGGAAGCAAACTAATCCAATTTACCACTAATTGCAATGAAACAACGCTAAAACCAATTCAACACTTAATCTATGAAATAACCTAAACATACAAGTACAAGAAGAGGAGTCTTTGCTGCCAGGGTTAGGCCCTAACCCAAGAGCTTCATCCCTCTAAGTCAAGTCTGTGCTGGACCAAGGAAATGCTTATTCTCATTATCATATCAGAAAAATTACAGAACAATGATTTTCCACAGGGCTTGAACTCGAAAATGCTTGGTGCTCTTACATAAAAAATCTGAATCCTAATGAGGCTCTAGGCCTCCTTATTTATACAGCTGAAGTCTCCAACAAATTCCTTAAATCTAGGGAGGCTTGGCTCCCAAACTCAAGATGAATTGGCTCTTAACTGTCACTGGCTCAGCTGCCCATGATCTCCATGAGCTTGCAACTCCGAGCTAGTGTGATTCGATTGAGGAATATTCGAATGAGTGAGAATTTGATGAGGAGGATCTATTTCTTATAATCTCTCCTCCTTGTCTCATTCGCATTTCTGCCCTTAATTAGCCAAAATTGCCATGATTTTCTCTCATAAACCTGTATTCAATGCACATTAGACCACTAGACATACATCTTACTTTTACTCATCTCATTAAGAAAAATATAATTAAAACATGTAGGGAATTATGAGAAGAGTTGATTTTAATAAGCTTGGAGGTGTATTAAGGTCCATATAGTTAACCAATGATGAGGTTCATCATCACCCCCTACTGAAAGTGTTGCTCATCCTATGAGCAACTTAGTCTATATCCATGTCCTTCATTGCCTTGGTGGCCTCCCTGACATCCCATGCTTCTCGTGTAGTTTCTTCTTCTTGTGTATAAAATCATGCCTTGCTCTCTATCTCTTCCCACTACTTTCTTTCTTCTTCTTCTTTCCTTCCTTCCAACATTCATAAAAGTAGTGGTGGACTGGTTCTCAAGCCAATCCAATTGACTTTGAGTGTTTGTAGAGCTTACTTGTACATGGGTGTTATGTTTAGCGTCTCTCTCATTCTTTGAGGAGAATGGTATTCTCTGATTTTCAGGCTGTAAGGCAAGGTGTTCCATCTCCTTTGGAAATATTGCATGCTGTCATCCCCTAGCAACCTGAACATGTCTTCAAATTGTGTGACTGCTTGCTTTTGTGCAGCAAGGTACCTAGGTGCAAGCTTAGCATCATTTTCAATTAGTTCCAGGTACTGATGACAACCATTGGATTGGATTGTTCAACTATGATCATAAGTGGTTCTGTCCCTTATCTTGCCATCACCATCTTCATCTCTGTAGCTCTCGCCTCCTCACGATTCATCCATGATGCTAAGGCCATCAATTGCAAGTATCCTAGCTTTGAATTTGGGTCCCACACATTCAAATCTATCTAGGCCAAGTTGTGTAGGTAAAACTCAGACATCTTTGCTCTATCTTCCAAGGTTCTTTGATCACAGAGATCAATGAATTGTCTATAGTATTGGAAGGGCATAGTGCCTCCCTGTGCTAATGTCTTAATTTGGAATTGTAGCCATTGTTCCTTGAGATAAAAGGCATAAGACTTGGCTGACATCCTGCATTAGATTGCCTCTAAGGATAAACTGGCCATAGCTACCAACTAGCTTTCCCTTTCTTGTAATTGTCCCTTTAGCCATGCATTCTTTGCTTCTAACCGAGCTTTCATCATTGCCTCTCTTCCCTTATGCTGCTCAGTCCTTTGCCCATCTCTTCAATTTTTCTACCATGTGGCCTACATCCTCCACTCCTTTTGATCTGGAAATTTGCATCACCAATGTGTTCTTTCCCTTTCTTTCTCAAGTTCAAAGGATAAGGGGATGACAAACTTCTATGGGATGACCCTACCCCCTTCAATGAACCTGTAGTAAGATCTAAGGTTAGGTTGTGGACTAGGCTCTCTTAGATCTGGGTTTTCCTTCTTTGCTTCTCGCTGAGTGATACCTTCTTGGTCTATTTTCTCAGTTTCCTATAGGATGGCCTCTGCTTCCTGTAGGTCTTTCTGTTTCTCCTGTAGGATACCTTTTCCCTTTGATGAGGAAGACCTTGTGACATGCCTCCTAACACATGTGATGGGAGATTTGGGAGAGGCTTGTCCTGATGATCCTTCTCCTTGATTTTTCTCAAGAGGAGCTATCTTTTCTTGCTGCTTTGGTGAGTCTTCAATAACAATAAGAGTTTGGGTGGGTGTTTGAGGTCTTCCTTGCCTAATCCTTCTTCTCTTTCTTGTCCTAAAGTATAGTGGGGTTTGTCTTTGTCTTTTTCCTTTTGAATTGATAGGTGTACTTAAGGCAGTAAGAGCAACTGCTACCTCCTTCTTTGGGGGTTCTAGAGATACCCTTGGTGATTCTTCCCCTTCTTTGCCTTGAACTGTAGACCTTTGTTCCTTTTTTTTTTTCCATTCTCCTTCTCATCCTTGTCTCTCTCTTTCTCTTCTTCCTATAGCTCTTCACTCTGCTCATCTATCTCCTCTTTTGTTTATTCTTCTGTCTCTTCTTCATTTTCCTCTTCCTTTTCTTCATCTTTTTCCTCCTCTGTTTCCTCTTCATTTTCTCCTTCTGTTTCTTCATCCTTCTCACTAGGATTGGGGCTTTTGTCATATTCAAGAGATTGAATTTCTCCCTCTGCTTACATGTCTCTGAAAAATGTCAATGTAATAGGGAATCTTAGGTTTTGTAGAGAATCTTCTAGGATTAGTTTGATCAACCCATGATGGGCTTGTTGTTGATGTTTTCCCTCCTGCACTTTGATTCTCATATCTATCAGTGATTGAAGAAGAAAGTAGGGTATACTTAACCTATTTTGAGGAGGTGTTTCTGCTTCAAATATCAGTTTTTTGAGGAGTCTGAAATGGTATCCATACACCACACTATATCTCCTTTCAAATGATATATATTTAATGAGGTGGTAACTAACTTCATTCCAAGGGTATGGAAGGATTTCTCTTCTAACCCCATTTTTTTCCTCCATTGCCTCCTCCCCTTCGAAAAAGAATTTCTTCTTTGCAAGGGTGTTGTTTCCCTTATCTTCTTTTCTCCAAGGTAACCCTAAAGGGAGTGTGGTGATTCTGCTTATAACTTCAGGGGTGATTTCTACTGATAGACCTTTCACCACAGTAGTGGCATGGGTCCTAGTGAGGGGTATGAGTGAAAGAGAAAAATCTCTGGACACCTCATCATCATATCCTCTTATTCTTTCAAAGAAACCCATCCAATTGTGCCTTGTGAAAATTTCTACTATAGGAGGGTGTTGATGAATTTTTACTATGTTTGTGGGTTACCTCTTGTTAAAACCCCCTGTCATCTTTCCCTTGGTAATTGTGGAGGCTTGTATGGATATAATTCAAGAATTCTAGTGGGTGAGAGATTTAAATGATAACTTTGCAATATAATTCTCCTAGACTACAACTTCCTTAACCAATTAGAGGGTTTTTTTTTTTTTTTTTTAACTGGAAAATATGGGAAGGTATAGCTCCTACCTCACTGGTTATTGTCTGATGAGGACAAACTTTGATCTCTCCTCCCTTAATGCCCACTGATAATATTGTAGATGACTGCTCTGTATCCTGTAGGTATTCCTGTAGGATCCTGTAGGTGCCTCTGTGCTACAAAATGCTCACTGTCTCCTGTAGGTGCCGCTTCAAGAAGGCCGAGACAATCCTATTTTCAATGAATTCTCGAGATTGCTAATGCTCTTTTAGTGTGGGAATCAATGTTTTATTTCGTTATATGGATGATCATGTGGGATGGTGTGCTGGCTATCTAAGTACGAGCACCTCCTTTTGGACCGTTGGTCCCACTATTAGTCCATCATTTCACTCACCTCGTAATCATCTCCCACTTCGTTCCTCTGTAACTAAACCATTTTTGGCATTATCTCCCTTTTCTTCTGATTTGACTGCTACCATGTGTGGAGTGGTCCAACTATTTTCTCCTCGTCAACTAGCCGAAGGTGGCCAAGTTTACTGGCCACCTTTGCTTATAAAACCAACTCTTACATAATCCTACATTTTTTATCATATTGTGCTAACAAGAGAGCTGAGTAAGATGACATACCCGTGGGTAATATGCCTTGATGATGATGCTTATTGGAGATTGATGTCCCTATGCTATGTATTTGCTGCATATTTTTTATTATTGGCCTCTTTTGATGCTTGTTTCCTTGAATGTGTACGTACTAGAGAGTGATGTTAATGATATTATTGTTGTTGCTGAGCTCTGGAGGAGCTTCATTAAACTTGGAATCTCTATGTTGAAGATGGCTGTAACCCTGTGAAATTTCCTTGGTGGGATAGGCTGCTACAGGATTACCCATAGGAAACCTACGGGATGTCCTGCAGTCGCCTCTCCCCTAAACTTTCATACCTTTTTTCAGTTCTAGAGCATGAGGATTGTTGACAAGAGTAGATAAGGGTTCTAGTGAATGGTAGGTGAGAGGTATAGCCCTCAGGTATTTAGTGAAAAATGTGCAACAAGAAATGTTAAATTTAGAATGTGCTAAAAATAGGACTCCTAAAAATAACATGTCTAAAAATAGCAGTTTAGCCAGTGAGATCATTGGCCACCTTGGGTGAGAGGTGCAACTGCTAAAAATAGAAAGGTCTAAAATAGTATTTATGGGTCCCTTCCTATTTATAGTAGTCCCTGGTCTATCAATAGGAAGTAAAAACGAATTTGGTCTTAACAACATTTTAAAATATTAATTAATTAATATCCATGAGTTAATTAGTTAAGGAAAAACAAACTTGAAGTCTATGTGAGGACATGCAATAGTTTATCTATTAATTGGTGAATTTATCCATCAGTTAAAGAGATGAGGATGAGTTGTAATTAGTTGGCTTAGTTAACTAAGTCAAGTCTAGTTAGATTAATTTAAACAAGTTGTTAAATTAA
Source organism: Pinus taeda (assembly GCA_000404065.3). Taxonomy (NCBI): domain Eukaryota; kingdom Viridiplantae; phylum Streptophyta; class Pinopsida; order Pinales; family Pinaceae; genus Pinus; species Pinus taeda. The sequence goes on from APFE031365209.1 coordinate 146,252, forward strand.
TGAGATTCAGTTTGTTAATGCTTGCATGCATGTAACAACTGGTATTTTCAGATAACTGAATATTATAGCTTAAATAACTCATGCATATCAGTTCAGACAGAGACCTAGTTGAGATTAGAGAAGGAACAATGTACTATCAGTTGGATGAATATTTTTCCTATAAAGGAAGCTCATCCATGATGAGGATTTATCTCCTTCAGGTTTGTGCAGTTATTTCAGAGATCAATGTTGTGTGTGAGGTGAGAATCACATAGGTTGCAGCTAGAGGACCCAGGAAAAACTGTGCATAGAAATAGGAGGCTCGGAGGGCAGAGGAGAAGGTTTGTGAGAAGCCTTTAACTGTCTATGAGCAGCAGAGGGATTGTACTGAGAGTTGGATAGCTTCCGAGCTAAGGCTTTGTGTCATCTGAACATATTTCCACTTGTATGATAATACAGAGATGGGGCTTTAGGCTGGTGCTTTCCCCTGGTTATATCTTCTGTGTTACATGTGTTTGATTTCTCCATATTAGTGTTATGTGTTCTTATTGATGTTGCTCATTGTTGATTAAGCTTCTGCTAAATTGTTTGTAGAAGTAGATCAAGTGTTTTGCTTTAGTACATTGCATTACCAGGTGATCTACAGGTGAAAAATTTCTACATGGTATCAAAGCTAGTTGATTTGAAGAAAAAATTCTACATGGTATTGAGGTAGCTGATTTGTAGGAAAATTCTACAAAATTCTACAGTATTGTCCCTTTTTCCTCTGTTCTCACCCTCTTCCGTTTGTTTTTTCTTCTTTGAAGACTGTATATATATAATATAATATATATATATAATATATATATATATATATATTATATATATATAGATATATATCTATAATTGAATTATTGGAAGGATGCAGTGGTAACAAGGTGATGAAAGGCATGGTGATGATGTGATGGAGTGAATAATTTTTTTTTGACACATGCTGGTCAACCCCTTGCTCTAGGGTCACTTTTCTTGGGATTCCAAAGCCACTGTAATTCCTACAGGAAACTCCTGTAGGTTTTCAGGGAGTCCTGTAGAAAACACAGAGCCTATGTAAACTGAGCTGGAGGAGTTCATAAATGGAGGGATTGACTAATGAAGAATATGGGATGGAGGAATGAAAATATGGATTGTGTAGGTCCTTTTTTCCTCTCAAGTTGCATTTATCCTCCTCCTGCTGACCTGCAAACAACATTTTTAAACTTTTTTTTTTCTCTCTTTTATTTTATTTTATTTTATTTTGAAAACAACTAGTCTGCCTCCAAGAGTTTTTCATCCTAGCTGGTTGCCTTGGGTGTCTTAAAAGAGGTTTTCACCCAGAGATATTTTTATTTTTTGTTTTATTTTCAACACCATTTGGTCACCTCAAGAGGTTTTCAACCCAAAAGTGGGACTGAGGTGCCTCATGGAGGTTTTCACCCGAGTCTTTTATTTTTTCTTTTCTTTTCAACACCACTGGGTCACCTCAAGAGGTTTTCAAATTAAAAGTGGGACTCAGGTGCCTCATGGAGTTTTTTGTTTTGTTTTGTTTTCTTGTTTTTTTGTTTTGTTTGTTTGTTTTTTTCTTTTTTGAAAATAACTAGTCTGCCTCCAAGAGGTTTTCATCCTAGCTGGTTGCCCTGGGTGCCTCAAAAGAGGTTTTCACCTAGAGATATTTTATTTTTATTTTTCTTTTCAACACCATTGGGTCACCTCAAGAGGTTTTCAACCCAACAGTGGGACTCAGGTGCCTCATGGAGGTTTTCACTTGAGTCTTTTATTTTTTCTTTTCTTTTCAACACCATTAGGTCACCTCAAGAGGTTTTCAACTCAAAAGTGGGACTCAGGTGCCTCATGGAGTTTTTTGTTTTTTGTTTGTTTTTTTGTTTTTGTTTTTTTGTTTTTTGTTTTGTTTTGTTTTTAGTTTTTAGTTTTTAGTTTTTAGTTTTTAGTTTTTTTTTTGTTTTGTTTTGTTTTTAGTTTTTTGTTTTTTGTTTTTGTTTTTGTTTTTGTTTTTGTTTTTTTGTTTTTGTTTTTTCCAGGGACTTGATGGGGGTAGAAGCTGAGACTTTCTCCACCACCATCACTATCTTGATGAGTCCATTGATGAATTAGTTCTTTGACAAGGGCTCCTTGTAGACCTTCAATCCATACCTGATCCAAAAATGGATCCTGGATAAACCTCTAAGTCTAAAAGAATTCATATAAGAGGTAAAAGGTGCCAAATGGCACAAACACTTTGTAATCAGAGGAAAATCAAAATCATAGGCTACTCTCAGAAATAGTCCCATTGCATAGATTTGTTCATTCTGAATCTGACACAATTTGAACGGACCAAAACAGACTCCGGATGAAAGAATTATTGTAAAATGAAAATTGTCCAATGTCCTTAGAAAAGGAGGCAATTTCATTAAATTTTGAACTATATTGAACATTTTGATTTTAGTATAGGCTCATGGGCCAATCCACAGCTGACACGTGGCAGACCGGGATTGGGCCACCTGGCCTTGTTTGATTGGTGTAAGAGAAAATATTGCATTGCAATTATTGCAAAGGGAAGGACCTTGGGCCATCAACGATTGCAATAAGCGATTGTCGCTTTATTGCATCACACAGATCCATGGGAGGAATTAACAAAGGTCAAGGCCAATACGACATGCGATCACCGATTATCATCATCGGTGGATCAACAAACAGTGATATGTAACGCATCGACGTATGTCATAAGGGAAGATCCGGGCCGTAGCACCGCAATATTGCGATAATGCGATCGCATATGGACCGTTGGATTGCAAGTCGGATCAAATGGTGGAGATTCAATAGGGAAAATCACATCGCTATTTGCGTTAAGACCATGGACCAGGGCTCCTACTTGTTGCGATTGTGATATGCGATCGAAGGCGGACCCGATAAGCTTATAGATGCAATTGTATGTGTTTTGAAGTCCGGGAAAGCGCCAATTTCCTTTGTAATTGCGCATTTCATTTATTAAACGAAATACAAAGGAGTTAAGCCTGATGTGATATTACGGACCTGAAAGGGTTCCGAAATGCCTCTATATAATATTTCAAGTCCGAAATTGTGTTTTATTCGAATTTTCCCATGTTTTTATAGCGCTCTCTGTGTAAACAGAGAACGACTGTTTCAGAAGAATTTAAAGCGCCAATTGCCCTTCCGTGCAAAAAAAATGGCCACCATACCTTGGGACGTTATCAATGACTGTTAAACGCTCTAGAAGGAAGGTGAAGGGACAGGGACCAGGAGCTAGAGAGCCCGAGAGCTGAAACGAACAAACAAGCGCCGATGGGCTTAAAAAGCCATTCCAAGACAAAAACAGGGTTGGCTAAGTCTTAGAGCACGATTGAGAGGCATAAGTAGGTAGCGCGGAGGCAGAGGAAGCTCTAGGAGCTCAGAGAGGCTTGGACACTAAGAATTTGCTAGGAGGGCATTCCACAGTGTGAAGTGAATGCGTGCGTAGAGTTGGAGCGTTGAGGAACCCATTGGGAAGCTCGGTGTGCCAGAGTGCTTGATAGGAGAAGCCACCAAAGGTTGGAGGCAGTGCATAAATACTTCAGTGAAGTATCAGACAGTAAAGAGGTCGAATGCTCGAGCTGTTGCTGGTGTTGTTTGTGTTGAAGACAGAAGAAGGATTCTAGAGACAGTAAAAAATTCTAAGGGAGTCAGAGAAGCCAGAAGCTCAAAGGAGTCTCAGAGCACTGATTGAAAGAATTAGTCCAGAGAAGCCTAGATCTGTTGCAGCTAGAGGACAGCTAGGGGTAAGATGGTATTTTGAGCCCATTGGTTTATTTGTAAACCATATGGAGTTGAGTCACGGACTTGTAAAAGAATTCAACCATAATCCCAAAGAGCCTAATCAAGTTGATTAGAGCTCAAGGAGACGTAGCCTAAGATATCAGGGTGAACTCCTCATTAAATTGTTGTCTTCTATATATTGTTTTACTGCTGCATTATTCACTGTTATATGAATTTATGTATATGTTCAAGCACATTTAAATATTAACATACACAACAGATTATAAATCACATAAACAACCAACAATAAATACAAGCATATACCTATAGTTTCAAGCATTTTTTAATTCCGCATTGGTTAATCATTAAAGACTTGGGAATATTCAAGCTTTGGAAGTGGGAGAGGTTCTTGTAAGCTAGACAAGAAGCCTAAGAGCCCCATTTTCAGATCAGGTGGTATCAGAGCTTAAGATTGATTAACCACACCTTCAAGGAAGGATTATATCAGAATTCTTGATTAACAAAGCAAAGACTACTTGTCTGAAAGGTGTTTGAATAGCAAAAGGCTGATTGTATGCTTATTTGCAGATTGACTATTTGCTGAGTTTGTAGAGGTGAAGGGAAAGCTATTGATAGCTCAGTCTAGGAAGGACAAGAAGGATAAGGGTTGAAGGCATTCTTCTATCCTAAAGGACCTCAAGGCAATCCAAAGCACAAGAGGTTTGTTGCAAGAGGTTGCTTAAATAAGCTCTTTATTGATCTTGTTGAAGTTTTTTTGTTCATTGGCATAATGACAACTTCTACAAGTGGGTCCTCAAATTCTGCGCTCTTCACAAGACTCTTTGATGAAGACATGAAGCAAGAATGGTCCACCATGATGGATATAGTGAGAGAAATATATGAGGATGGAAGGAAGAGTAGCATGATTAGAAAGAAGTTGAATTCCATGAAGGAAGAGAAGTAGTTGCTTGCTGACAAATTGTAGGAAATGGAGAGGCAAATACATATTGTAAATATGAACCTGAAAAAGGATGCTTGAGTTGGAGTCACAGCTCTTTGTTGCCCAAGAAGCCCTAGTTAAATATTAGCTTGAAGAATAGGTAAGCCATTCCAGTTTGTCTTCAAATTCTTCTGAGAATGCTTGTATTGGTTCTTTTGAGAAACATACTAAAGGCATAGGTTCCAAGCTAATGTCCAAGATGGGCTATGAAGGCAAGGGCTTGGGAAAGTATGCACAAGTATTATTGAACCAATAATGGTTGAGGAAAGGCCTAAATATTTGGGTCTTGGCTATGGAAAATCTTATGGAGAGAGTTATAAAGCTGCCATGAAAGCCATTGAAACCATTCCAAGAAGGAGTTTCATTGCAAGTCCTCTATCTCAAGAGTGTGAAGATTGTGTTAAGGAGGAATGCAATGTCTTGAAACATCATCTGCAGGGTGTAGGTGTTCAGAAGAACACCCTTGAACCAGAGAGTTGTGGAAACTCTGACAGCCTTGAAGAGGTTGATGGGATTCCAAAGGGAGCCACTTCCTCATTTGCTTCACCTCCTCATGAAGGCAATAAAGGTGAAAGAGGCAGGTATAAATCTGGTTCTAACCATAATCCTTTTGATTTTGCAAAGCATGATAAATTTCCACATAGATATGGGAAAATAATTGCATGTTCCTTTTGTGGTTTGGATAACCATCATGTTTCTATATGTTGGAAGAGAATGGCCACATACGGGAAACTTTTGAAGGAAAGAAAGCAAGCATCCAAAGGCCCATTGAACAAGGAAAATCGTGCTCTCAAGAGGATGCACATGCAGTGCAATTATTTCCATAAGCAAGGGCATCTTGCTGAAAGGTGTTGGAATCAGAATCCAACAATGCTTCCACAACAGCTGAAGGAGAAGGTGGAAAGAAAAGATGGAAAAAATGGAAAGGAAGATTCCATGAATGATGTGCCTCAAGATGATTCACATATTGATGCTGATGTACAGACAAAGGAGGGACCTTTGAAATGGATTGGTAAGAAATGGTTAGAATACTTATCCAATTAAAAGTTGCATGCCTATGGATATGATGCATCTATTTGCATTTCCGTGGTAATTGAATGCAAGTTGCAAGTTTCCACCAAGAAGGTGAATGAAGAAGTTGAGTAGGAGACTCACTTTGTGTTGCAACATTATGTGCATTTCAGCTTCGAAAGTACAATGTACTTAAATGAAAATTGAAGGATGAAATGCATGCATGAGCATGATGTGTATGAACACAGGGATGTTGATGTTTTCCTTGTTTTCGAAACATGTGTGTGTAATTGACTTGAAGGGTTGATTACTTTTTTGTAAACATGCATGTAAAGTTGGTTTGGTGGAGATTGATGAAATTGCTTCATCTTTTGAAAAGAATCTTAATGGTCTTTTTCCACATGCTTGACTTGAAGGGTCATTTGCTTTAAAGGCATGTTTTATGGTCTTGTTAGCTAGTCCATCATTTGTATGCAGATGTAAGACCTGGAGGTGTTCACAAGATGTGAAAACCTGTTTCTTTTGTTGAAGCAGGAGTTTAGTCCATCCAGTTGTTGTCTGTATGCCTGTTGTTGTTAACAGTGTTGTTGGCAGCTTGTTAAACAGGTACAAATGAAATTTTTGTGGTGTAGATGTACTTCACATTTGTTTGAGCCACCTTGGATCAACGATCAAGGAAAAGAATCTCAAATTACCTGCTATGACCATTTCAGCAAAAGTTCTGCAAGAAGGCAAGGAGGAAGACAATTCTTCCTAGGAAGACCAGCCCATCCAAGAAGGGAAGTGGTCAGAAAATGTGGTTCAGAGGCACTATGCAAAGGCAAGTGTAGGGAGGCTGAAAGAAGAGGGTGAGTCACTCTCATTTACTATTTAGATCAGTATATCAATCTTTTGGAGACCAAAAGTTCTTTTAGTGGGAAGGCGTGATCCAAAAATGGATCCTGGATAAACCTCTAAGTCTAAAAGACTTCATATAAGAGGTAAAAGGTGCCAAATGGCACAAATCCTTTGTAAATCAGAGGAAACTCAAAATTACAGGTTGCTCTAAAAAATAGTCCCATTGCATAGATTTGTTCATTTTGAATTCGACACAATTTGAATGGACCAAAACAGACTCTGAATGAAGGAGTTATTATAAAATGAAAATTGCCCAATGTCCTTAGAAAAGGAGGCAATTTCATTAAATTTTGAACTATATTGAAAATTTTGATTTTAGTATAGGCTCACGGGCCAATCCATAGCTAACACATGGTAGGTCAGGATTGGGCCACGTGGCCTTGTTTGATTGGTCTAAGAGGAAAGATCGCATCACAATTATTGCAAAGGGAAGGACCTTGGGCCATCAACGATTGCGATAAGCGACTGTCGCTTTATCGCATCACACAGATCCATGGGAGGACTTAACAAAGGTCGAGGCCAATGTGACATGCGATCACCGATTATCGGCATCGGCAGATCAGGCATCGACAATATGTATCATATCGGTGTATGTCATAAGGGAAGACCCCAGGTCGTAGCACAACGGTATTGTGATATGTGATTGCATCTGGACTGTTGGATCACGAGTCAGATCGGACAATAGAGATTTAATGGGGAAAATCACATCACTATTTGCACTAAGACCATGGATCGAGGCTCCTACCTGTTGCGATTGTAATATGCGATCAAAGGTGGACCCGATAAGCTTATAGATGCGATTGTATGTGTTTTGAAGTCTGGGAAAGCGCCAATTTCCTTTGTAATTGCATATTTCTTTTATTAAACGAAATACAAAGGATTTAAGCCCGATGCGATATTATGGACCCGAAAGGGTTCCAAAATGCCTTTGTATAGTGTTTCAAGTTCGAAATTGTGTTTTATTCGGATTTTCTTGTGTTTTTACAGCATTCTCTGTGTAAACAGAGAATGACTGTTTCATAAGAATTTACAGCGCCAATTTCCCTTCCGTGCAAAACAAATGGCCACCATACCTTGGGACGTTATCAATGACTGTTAAATGCTCCAGAAGAAAGGTGAAGGGACAACGACCGGGAGCCAGAGATCCCAAGATTTGAAACGAACAGACAAGTGTCGATGGGCTTAAAAAGCCATTCCAAGACAGAAACAGGGCTGTCTGAGTCTCAGAGCACGATTGAGAGGAATAAGCAGGCAACACAGAGGTAGAGGAAGCTCCAGAAGCTCAGAGAGGCTTGAACGCTGAGAATTTGTTAGCAGGGCAGTCCGCGGCGTGAAGTGAATGCGTGAGCAGAGTTGGAGCGTTGAGGAACCCATTGGGAAGCTTGGTGTGCTAGAGCCTTGATAGGAGAAGCCACCAGAGGTTGGAGGCAGTGCATAAATACTTCAGTGAAGTGTCAGAAAGTAAAGATACCGAATGCTCAAGCTGTTGCTGGTGTTGTTTGAGTTGAAGATAGAAGAAGGATTCCAAAGACAGTGAACAATTCTGAGGAGTCAGAGAAGCCAAAAGCTCAAAGGAGTCTCAGAGCACCGACTGGAAGAATTAGTCTAGAGAAGCCTAGATTTTTTGCAGCTAGAGGACAACCATGGGTAAGGTGGTATTCTGAGCCCATTGGTTTATTTGTATGTTGGGTGTGGAGCATGATTATTTAGAGGTCTTTGTTTCAGCCGGATGTGTACCCCAGGAAGTTTGTACACCCCTCCATGCGGGGGGGGGTGCGGGGGGACTTGTCCCCCTCACAGGGGTTCAGGGGGGTCGATCCCCCCCGGTTGGGGGGTCCGAGGGGGTCGATCCCCCTCGGTTGAGGGGTCCGGGGCCAGCGGTCCACTGATGGGGGTTTCGGGGGCAGCGCTCCCGAAGCTAAAAACAGATGTAAAATTGCCTTGTAAAAGTATAGTACTTTCTAGTCAATCTGGGTTGTTCATTAGGTGGATGATCTGATGGTAGAACTTATGTTTAGTTTAGGGTTTTTTGCCCTAGAAGGCAACCCCTCTCTTTGTATGAGGGCATTGTATTGAGGCTGTGTAATATATGTGTATTCTTTGAGTGAGAAACAAAGAAGTGAGACTGTGAGAGAAAATAGAGGATATTACAGTGAATCTGCTGTAGGTTGTGTCTCTTCATTTTGCTGGATAATAAAAAGGAAGGACTGGTTGTTCGGGGTGGACGTAGCCAAAACTAGGTGAACCACGTATATCTGTGTTTCTTTGGTTTTATGTGTTTTCTGTGTTTATATTTATGCTATATTCTATGTGTTCCATTAATCTGTAATATATAATTTTCTAACAACTGGCATCAGAGCTGAAGGTCTATTTGGTTGACAAACTCGTAAGAGAGAAGCATTCCTGGTTCGAGTGGGAGCAATGGTGGAAGATGGTAAGTTTAGGGTCGAGAAATTTAATGGCCAAAACTTCTCGCTGTGGAAGATGCAGATGGAAGATTATCTGTATCAGAAAGATCTGTACCTACCATTGAGCAGAAAAACAAAGAAGCTGACAACTATGACAGATGAAGAATGGAACCTTCTCGATAGAAAGGCACTCGGAACAATACGGTTGAGCCTCGTAGCTTCGGTCGCCTTCAACATTTCGAAGGAAACAATGACAAAGGGTTTGATTCAGGTGTTGGCGAAACTATATGAAAAACCCTTGGCCTCAAACAAGGTATTTCTTATGAAATGGTTATTTAATATGAAGATGTTGGAGGGTGGATTTGTTGCGGACCATTTAAATGATTTTAATACAGTTACAAGTCAATTAATTTCTATAGGGGTAAAATTTGAAGATGAAGTTAGAGCTCTGTTATTCTTGTGCTCATTGCCGAAAAGCTGGAATGGTTTAGTAATGGCCATTAGTAACTCTACTTCTGGATCTAGTACTTTAAAGTTTGATGATGTTTTCGGTGCTATCCTTAGTAAGGAAATGAAACAGAAAAGCTCTGATGAGACAACGGGTAATGCTTTGAGTGTAGAGTCTAGGGGAAGAAAGATGGAAAGAGGAAATAACTCAAGATATCGTAGTAAGAAGATGAAGTTAGAGCTCTATTATTCTTGTGCTCATTGCCAAAAAGTTGGAATGGTTTAGCAATGGCCATTAGTAACTCTGTTTCTGGATCTAGTACTTTAAGGTTTGATGATGTTTTCAGTGCTATCCTTAGCAAGGAAATGAAACAGAAAAGCTCTGGTGAGACATCGGGTAATGCGTTGAGTGCAAAGTCTAGGGGAAGAAAAATGGAAAGAGGAAAGAGCTCAGGATATCGCAGTAAATCAAGGAACGAAAGATCCAAGTCCAAATCAGGGATACAATATCGTAGTAAATCAAGGAACGAAAGATCCAAGTCCAAATCAGGGATACAATGCTGGAAATGTGGAAAGAAAGGACATCTAAAGTAAGATTGTAGATCTCGGAAGGGAAAAGAAGGAGATGCACATCAAGAAAACAATCATGAAGAAAATGTGACAGGTGAGGTGTTACAAGATGCTTTGATTCTTTCTTTCGAAAATATTACTGATTCCTAGGTGGTAGATTCAGAGGCCTCATTCCATGCCACACCTGATAAGAAATATTTTCATGACTATGTTCAAGGAGATTTTGGACAAGTCCGTTTGGGTGATGATAAACCTTGTAAAATTGTTGGAATGGGTAAGGTTCTTGTAAAACAGCAAGAATGGAAACCAAAAGGCACTAAAGGAGGTAAGGCATGTTCCAGATCTGAAGAAAAATCTGATTTCAACAGGGCAGTTAGGCGGTGAAGGTTGTGTGGAAACTTTCATAGATAAAGCTTGGAAGGTCACCAAAGGAGCATTGGTAATAGAAAAAGGAGAAAAGGTTGGTACATTGTATTTATGCAATAGTATTTCTAACTCTGTTAATGCTTTAAATTCGAAAGGAGCAGATGCAACATTATGGCATCATAGGCTCAGACACATGAGTGAGAAGGGGATGAAGATCCTTCAGTCAAGGAATTTGTTGCCGGGTTTGAAGAATGTTGATTTGGACTTCTGTGAGAATTGCATTTATGGAAAACAGAAGAGAGTCAGATTTCTCAGAGTTGGGAAAGAAAAGAAGAGTGAAAAATTAGAGCTCGTTCATACAAATGTATGGGGACCTACTCAGGTATCATCTCTCGGTGGCTCTCGTTATTACGTTACTTTTATTGATGATGCAACTAGAAAAAATTGGATTTATTGTATTCAGAATAAATCTAATGTATTTTATACTTTCAAGAAATGGAAAGCTTTGGTTGAGATTGAGACAGGAAAGAAATTGAAGTGTCTCATATCAGATAATGGAGGTGAACATTGTAGCAAAGAGTTTGAGAGGTACTGTTGAGAGCATGGAATTCGTAGAGAGAAGATAGTTTCAAGAACACCACAAGAAAATGGTGTGTCAGAAAGGATGAATAGAACAATCATGGAGCGTGCAAGGTGCATGAGATTGCATGTAGGATTGCCTTTACAATTTTGGGCAGATGCTGTAGATACTGATGTCTATCTAATAAATAGAGGGCCTTCAAGTTCCTGGATGGTGGTGTTCCAGAGGAAGCATGGACAAGTAAAAAGGTAAACTACTCTTCTTTAAAGCCTTTTGGTTGTGAGGCCTTTGTCCATATTAATATAGAAAATAGAGCAAATCTTGAGGCAAAATCAAAGAAATGTACCTTTATTGGATATGGTGTTAATGATTTTTGTTATCGCTTATATGATTATGAAAACCACAAAATGATTAGGAGAAGAGATGTAATATTCAATGAAAAGGTCTTGTATAAGAATCAATTGCAAGAAAAGAAACAAGAAAAAGAAAACAAGGAATACATAGTTCTTGTTGAGATCATTGAAAAAGTAAAGGTGTCTGAAAATAATAATAATCAACAACCACAACAACAACAACCACCACAATAGCAACAGGCACCCCAAACACTTGAAAGTGGTGTTAGAAGATCTACCAAGACAAGTATACCCCCTGAACGATAATCTCCTTCATTATATTATTTATTGTTAACTGATTCTAGTGAACCCGAATGTTATGAAGAAGCAATGCAGGCTGAAAGTAGGAAGAAGTGGGAGGTAGCCATGGAAGAAGAGATGGACTCCTTAATGCATAACCAGACTTGGGATTTAGTCAGGTTTCCTGCAGGAAAAACTACATTGAAGAATAAATGGGTTTACAGATTGAAGGAAGAAGATGGAGGAAAACAGAGGTACAAAGCTAGACTTGTGGTGAAGGGGTTTGCACAGAAGAAAGGTATTGATTTTGATGAAATATTTTCTCCTGTTGTTAAAATGACTTCAATCAGAACTATTTTAAGTCTTGTAGCAGCTGAAGAGTTGCATCTTGAGCAGTTAGATGTAAAGACAACATTTCTCCATGGGGATTTGGAGGAAGATATATATATGCAGCAACCACAAGTATATGAAGTGAAAGGGAAGGAGAAACTAGTGTGCAGGTTGAAGAAGAGCTTGTATGCTTAAAATAGGCTCCAAGGCAGTGGTATCTAAAATTTGACAAGTTTATGTCTGAACAAGGTTATACTAGATGTCACTCTGATCATTGTGTTTATCTGAAAAAGCAAAATGATGGCAGCTATATTATATTGTTATTATATGTAGATGACATGCTTGTTGTAGGATCTAACATGCAGGAAATAAATGTGCTCAAAAGAAAATTGGCAAATTCATTTGCAATGAAGGATTTGGGAGCTGCAAAACAAATCCTTGGTATGAGAATAACTAGAGACAGGAAAAATCGTAAATTAACATTGTCTCAGAATGAGTACATACAAAAGGTTTTGAAAAGATTTAACATGCACAATGCAAAACCAGTTAGTACACCTTTTGCTAGCCATTTCAAACTTAGCAAGGAAATGTGCCCAAAGACCCAAGAAGACATGGATTATATGTCTAAAGTTCCATATGCATCAGCAGTTGGAGGCTTAATGTATGCAATGGTCTGCACAAGGCCTGATATTGCACATGCAGTGGGAGTTGTAAGCAGGTACATGAACAATCCAGGAAAGGAACATTGGATGGCAATGAAATCGATTCTCAGATATTTGAAAGGTACCACAGATCAAGCATTATGCTTTGGTGGTTCAAACATTTCTCTACAGGGATATGTTGATGCAGATATGGCAGGTGACAGAGATAACAGGAGGAGCACTACAGGATATGTATTCACTGTTGGTGGAACAACTGTCAGTTGGGTTTCAAAATCCAAAGTGTTGTTGCACTTTCAACAACAGAAGCAGAGTATGTTGCTGCTACAGAGGCTAGTAAAGAAATGATTTGGTTACAAAGGTTTATGGGTGAACTGGGTAAGGAGCATGATAAGGGCACGTTATACAGTGATAGCCAAAGTGCATTCATCTTGCAAAGAACTCAACATTTCATTCCAAGACTAAACACATATAGCTCAAGTACCATTTCATACGATCAGTGTTGGAAGATGGAGAGTTGAAGCTGGAAAAGATAGACACTAGCCAGAATCCTGCAGATATGCAAACAAAGTTGTAACCGGGGAGAAACTGAGAATATGCTCAGTTTCAATTGGTCTTCAAGGATGATGATGAAGATGAGAAACAACCAGGTCCAAAGAGGAGTCATTGTCTAGCAAATGAAGCAGAGGTGGAGTTGCTACAATCATTCTCCAAGTGGGAGATTGGTCGGTGTGGAGCATGATTATTTAGAGGTATTTGTTTCAGCTAGATGTATACCCCAGGAAGTTTTTACGCCCCTCCATGT
>APFE031365209.1:169428-206619 GCA_000404065.3 Pinus taeda
TTTTTCAGTTACCCTAAACTTCGATAATTGTTATATTTGAGACCAGATATATGGTTTCGAGATGATTGATTGTGTTTGTATTTGTTCAATTCTCAGGTCATAAATGAAACACATCGTCTCGCCAATGTTGCTCCAGCGGTTTTCAGAAAAGCAATAGCAGACATTAAAATTAAAGGCATTTAATAATATATTGTTTTTACTCTTCTTGGTTGATATTAATGTTTCTACTGAAATTTACAATTTTATTTATGTATATGTACTTTTTCTGGAAGGGTTGAAATGTATAAAATTTCAACTCATACTTCCAATTCCAGCATTTCTTTTAATCTTTTCGGTGCAAATTTGATCATCATAAACTTGTGTTATCAGGAGGATTTGTCATCCCAAAAGGGTGGTCAGTCTTGGTGCTTATGAACGACATCCATCTAGCACTTTTGAAGTTCCTGCTATGAGCTATCATTTTGTTCTCTTTATAAGATCTTTTGCCTGTAGGATCTATAAAATTGTTAGCTGAAACGTCCTTTGCAGTACCTTGTTTGGTTTATATTCGTGGATTCATTGACAGTATTGACATTTTGAAGTCTGGTGTTTTTGCTTCTGCACATTAATTTTCTGTATTTGGTCTATATTTATTATTGTGTGCGGGCATACTTATGGAATTTTTGATCTTCAAATGGCAACTGCCACCTGTTCATAATTTTCCAAAGTCCATTTATTTGGGGATTGAGTTATAATATTTGTTTTCATAGAGTTCTCAAGGTATAGACGAAATGCTATTTCAGATTCTTTGTTCTGATGCTGTTTTCCTTGGCGTTCTTTTGATGTCTGTAATGCGCGTGCATTACCATCAACAAGAAAAATCTTTTCGTAATTAGAATTGCCTAGAAATTAGTGTATATTATAAAAATATAAATCTGATTAACAATTAAACATGGTTTATATTGTAGATTTTGCAACGTATTTTCTGCAGTATTATCTGGGCGAATTAAAGCAACAAGAAAGATGGTACACAAACATGCGAAATCAACTGCTTTAAGTTGTAATGCAAGAAGCAGATGTTACTTGTCTACTATAATCTGGAGTTTGGCTGCATGGATACCATTGATTCATGCCTACAACACCTTAACTCCATCAAATTCTAACAAAGTATGAATAACAAATGGGCGTAGAAGGCACCTTGCATGAAAAAGATTTATGCGAGTATAAAGTACAGAAGGGAGCATCCAGAAGTTTTCCATAATGATTTCTTCATTACCTATCTTTTACAAGGCCTTAAGAGTTTCATCAGCACCACTTACGGTAAACGCACCACCCTCTTCCAGGTTCAAGACCTTGACGACACCGTCCTCTGCCAACAGCGCATAGCGCCTCGATCGAACCCCTAAACCCACAGGTTTATCGCTCAAATCAAAGAGTAACACCCAATGCTTTGGTGAATTCTTGATTGACCTTGACGACACCGTCCTCTGCCAACAGCGCATAGCGCCTCGATCGAACCCCTAAACCCGCAGGTTTATCACTCAAATCAAGAGTAACACCCAATGCTTTGGTGAATTCTTGATTTCCATCGGCCAACAGGAGGATCTTATCACCTACATTCAGATTTTGACCCCAGGCCCTCATAAAAAAAGCATCGTTTACTGAAACGCAGGCAATTGTGTCAACCCCTTTGGCCTTCAGCTCATCGGCTTTCTCCAAAAATCCTGGCAGATGTTTCTGAGAGCAAGTGGGTGTGAAGGCATCGGGAACGGCCAACAGAACCACTTTCTTCCCCTTGGTTAACTCTGAGACTTTTATTGTTGGAATCTCGCCCTCTTTGTCAAAATATTCTAGAGTAGCCTCCGACAGCTTCTCCCCCACTGAAATAGTTGCTCTGATTGACTGTAAAGTTGTTGATGACCGAACAAATGTTGATTTGACAGGATTTATTGTGTGTGGGGTTTGGGGCCAGGAACCAGAAATGAAGAACCCTTCAAAACCCTTAAAGGATTCTTCAATGCAATAATAGGAGGGCGCAATGTGGGTTTCATAAACGAATAACAAATGGGCGTAAGGCACCTTGCATGAAAAAGATTTATGCAAGTATAAAGTACAGAAGGGAGCATCCAGAAGTTGTCCATAATGATTTCTTAGGAGAACTCTTCTCCGCTCAAGTTTGACCCATGGCGTTGGCAACAGATTCTGGAAAATAATGTAATTAATTAGCATCAAAACCGTCACTTCATGTAATTAATTCTCTTAGTAATCTTTCTGTGTCTAATTCTTCTCTTAGTAATCTTTCTGTGTCTAATTTTGTTAGTAATCTCTCGGACTTTATATTGCAGGAGCTCTACAAGAACCCCTCTTTTATTCCATTTGGAGGGGGGCTTAGGCTCTGTCCAGGAATGCATCTAGCAAAACTTGAGCTGGGCCTCTTTCTCCATCACTTCATCACCAAATTCAGGTCATGTCCTTCATTCTTATACTTCTTTCACAACAAGATAAATAAGACATCAATTTTATGAACATTGTACATGTACATTGTGTTTTACAAGAATGTGCTAAAATTGTCTTAATATTTGCAGATGGGAGCCACTGGATGATGATAAGATCTCCTACTTTCCTGTTTCCAACTTGACTAAAGGCTTTCCGATCCATCTACATCCTCAAGAACAAATGGATGATTAATCACAGTATAATAGGATTTGATTGATGCAGTATGGAGTATTAGTAATAGTAAATAAGTTTGAAAGAATGGATAATTAATCGCATTATAATAGGATTTTGATTCATGTAGTGTGGAGTATTAAAAACAGTAAATAAGTATGAAGCTTAAAACAATAATTGCCCCGCTGTGGACATATAAATTCAATGTCAAACGACATCAGCAAAAATGGAACCTTATCTCTCAGTTTGTACTGAGTCTTTAATTTCCTTATTAAACCCAGCCTTCATTGTCCACCTTGAGGGTGACACATTCTGTAATTTGAATATTTAAATGTGTCACTCTTCCCTATATAAATTTCAGGTAAATTAGGTGACAATACCATCATCATCTGATAAGGATTACCTTGGGTTGCTTGTGTTTGTGTCTAGGGTTTCTTTGTAGTTTCTATGTAGTTACATCACACTTGCACTTTATGCCCTTGTGACACAGGTCAGTCTACTCCATGTTCATTGAAAATACAATCAGTTTAGGTGTTTGACAGGATCGATTGAACTTGAGAAAATGCTGGCTTATATAATTACAAAAAAGGAGAGTTACATCTTCCAAGTATTCACTTAGTATATTGACCTGGTTTATTTTGTACAGAAATAGATTAATCAAACCCTACATTGTGATATTAAATATCTTATTTGTACTAATAAAATTAGAAATAAGGTGTCACCTGATAATGCATTAACACAGTTGTTTAATGACAACACTTTTGATTTTTTTTTGGTTGATTTTGCCCAAAAGATGAGTAGAAATTGTTAAAACCATAGTTTCTGATTAGAAATACGGAAATTTTAGCTTTAAGTTGTTGAATTTGCACAATCCAAATGTTTAAGGGATTTTTTAGGACATTGAATCCATTTTTGTACTAAAAAATACAATGAAACATTGTGATATCACCAAAAATCATATCATCATATTTCGGTGGAACGGTTAAAAAATCACCTCATTAAAAAATAGTTAAGCTCATAGTAGACAAATTTATCAGGAGATAGAAAACAACGGAGTTTAATTTTTCTTTTGTACAACAGTTATCTCTCTATTGGGAGCTTCAGGTAAAGCCTCAGAGGATTTTTGAATGAAAAGTATGACCACTCTAAAATATGCTTCCTTTTGTTTGTTAAATTAAATTAAATTTTGTTGCAGTCTGGAGTCTTCTAGAAAAGTAGAGAAATAGAAATGATGATTTCTCTTTAAATCATTTTAATTTATTTCTTGATATAACCCTGTTTGTTGATAGATAGAGAACATTCATTTTACCCTGTTTGTTGATAGATAGATAACATCCATTTTTGGGAAAATTTTGTTTTTCCAATATGTACAAATGTTTTAGTGAACTTTTGGATCGTTCAAAAACACTCTCTTCTGGTTAAATATCATGTATAAAGGAATATGCTCTTAAAATATGATGGGATATTTTTATGCAGATGGGATCTCACATGAAGAAGGCAATATTTGAAGAACAGACGACCAATGCTCTGAACAGATGGCAACAAAATGCTAAGAAAAAAAACAAAACGAGATAGGAAGTCAAAGCATTCTTCCCCTGGTTTCACACGCAGATCAACTATGTTTTCGGGATTTCAAAGCGGAGAAACAACTCCAATCCATGGATCTTCTCCATTGCATTTGCTCCGAAGATACAAAATAGCAGGAGCCATGGAAACTGCATATGCCTCTGAGAGATATGACCACTCAGAATCCAGCGCATCAGATTCGGAAATTGATGCATCTTCTTCTTATCCTCCCCAGCATAATCAACTGGAAACAAATTTTGTTTTTGTTTGTGAGGATTTCCCATGAACCAGTGAGGCTCCTGTATCATTTTGCATACCATAAAACCCCTGTTTACATTGATTCTGCTGTCAGAGGGCAACATGTCATGCGAGACAAATGATTCTCGAGACTTGTACTGGTACTGCAGCTAGCTGGAAGGGTTGGTCCTCAAAGGCATGGAGTGCAGTGGATAATCCTTGCATATAAAATGACCCTATATATGATGACTATTTGTTCTGGCACTAATTGCTGCTGCAGACCTGGATTGCCACCCTTTGGAATTGTGGAAAAATCTCGTTGTATGATTTAGGTTATAGGGATTCTAGCATTTTTAAGGTTTATGTTTGTTTAACTTAATTATTCAGTATCTCTATTAAATATATGTTGTATTTTATTTTAAACTCTGTTTGGCCATAATATGTGTTTTTTAAGTTTGATGGACTGTGTCAATTCTGGTGCTACTGGACTTTGCTCTAGTCTTTAAAGTGATTAATTGCTATGGAAGTAATTTCTGCAAGGTCAAATTGTCTTTGGTTTTGCTTTGAATTGCTCATCTATCCGCCCTCTGGACTTTCTTGAAATGCCCTAACCAGATTGGGAATGTCAATTGATAGGCAAAACTTTATAGAGGATTTGAAACAGAGCATGTGAACTTCGAAATTTGATGTTTTGCTGGTCACTTAATTTCTGTGGTGCTTCACATTTTCTGATTGGTGCTTCTAAATTCTGCTAATTTTCACTGTTGAAATCTGCTGAAATTTTATCATCAGTTACTTCAATTTTCATGAGTTATACTCAATTCCTCCTCTTATTTTTCTTTTCCTCTATATCTGTTAGGTTCCCCTACCTTTCTTTGTCTCTCTTTGTGTCATTTTTGTTTTTTTCAATTGTTTCTCTTTTATTTGAAGAGTATCTAGTGCCTTCATGTCTTTTCGGTTGTTTTAAACCCAAAGCATTTCGTTGTGGTTGCTGCACTTTCTTGGCTGATGGTAGGATTTTGGGACCATTTTAATGTTTTACTAGGTCTGCTAATAGTATTTTAGGAATGAATCTCATTTGACCCGCATAGACATGCAGTTTTGTGTTTTACTTAAAATGACAGGAATGCAAATTCCTCATCTTATGATCTAGTTGGACGGTTTATTTGGTCAAGGGGGCTAGGCAGTCTTCGTTTTGCTTGGCAAATGACAAAATGCAATTTCCTATTTTTGACCTAGGTGAATGATTCATTTGGTCAAGGTGGCCATGTGTTGTATAGATTTATAATTGTAAATGGGCGACTTAATTTTATACGATATTTTGATAAAGCTTATGTTCATCTCGATCTGGGTTAGACTGTGATGCAATATATTTTGTCTTTTTTTCCTGAATCTTTAAATGTGGACTAGCTGTCAACTTTGACATGAATATAGTTGCCCAAATCTATCTCATGTACACAACATACTGTGCTGACTACGAAAAATGCAGAATTTATAGGATTCTGTTATACAAAATAAAAACACATGTATGCTTTGGGAATTTGATTTTCTGGTAAAATTTTGATTTGAAGGTAATTTTGTTCTCTCGTTCTCTAAGAATTGGGAGATTTGTAGATCATGCATTGTGGGTGAAAAACGCAGAAATTCAACGATTGAGTGAAACTGAATTATGCAACTTGCACCACGTTGTGGGGAGCTAAGTCAAGGGTTCGATGAAACCTTCAAGTTTGGAATTTGGCGAACCTGAAAAAATTCGAAATTCAGTGGTAATGCTTGGTACTAGTGGTAATGCTTCTCGGGACAAGGGTTTCGAAGCTTCTATATCTTAAATGGCTAAACAAGATAGTTTCTATATCTTAAATGGCTAAGCAAGATTTGTTAGACCTGTGGATTTTAGTATATGAAACCATTTATACTTATGTTAGCTCACTAATTGGCTCTCTTATGCAACAATGTTCTTGGATCATATGCCCATTTCATATGGAATGTCTACTAAGTGGTTCTAGTTAATGGGGCATTGGTTTGAGTGTTTAATATATTTTTATTCTTTATCAAAGTATTTTTTTGCTCTTTGCTTTCTTCAATTTATGCCTTACGGCGTTTCCTTTGCAACATCTGGTGCAAATGCTAGTTATTTATTTATTTTAATTTTTTTATTTTTATCTCTCAGGGACTTGATGGGGGTAGAAGCTGAGACTTGATCCACCACCATCACTGTCTTGCTGATGCCATTGATGAATTATTGCTTTGACAAGGGCTTCTTGTAGACCTTCAATCTATACCCACTGACAGGTAAAGGGATAGGCTCTGCATCAATGGTTCTTATCTGTACTGAACCATTATCATGACATAAGGCCCTAACCATCTAGTCCTTAATTTGCCTTTAAAATCCTTGTATTTGGAATCATACAACAAAGCCAAATCACCTCCTTGAAACTGTTTGTCCTTTATGTTCTTGTCATGCCAAATATTCCTTTGAACTTGAGTCACCTCTCTGTGCAGGAGGGCCTGCATTCTAAATTCATCTAACCCATTCAGCTGGAGTAATCTTTCTTATTGTTCCCTGGTCAGATCTAGATCTAGTTGTGCTACAATTCTTAAGGTGTTGTATTCAAATTCAATGGACAACAGGGCCTTCTTCTCATAGACCAGCTCATAACGAGTGAATCCTGTGGTGGTCTTCTAGGTGGTGTTGTAGGCCCAAGTGGTCTCAACTAATATATTTGCCCAATCCTTTCTGCTGATGTTAATCACTTTGGTCAGAATGCCTTCCAACGCTCTATTGGTTACCTCCACTTGCCTATTAGCTTGTATGTGGTAAGGAGTGGATGTTCTATGCTTGATCTTGTGCTGGCTCAATAATTTTTCAATCATGTGACATGTAAATTGACTGCCTTGATCAGTGACCAGTTCTCTAGGGTACTCAAACTTATACAATACATTTTCCCTTAAGAAATCAACCACTTTCTCTTCAGCTGCTACTTTGATGGCCTTGGCTTCAGCCCACTTGGTTAAATAGTCAGTGTGCACAATGATGTACTGATTTTTCCTGGATGGAGGGTCAATGGGTCCAATGAAATCTATGCCCCACTTGTCAAATGGCTCGAAAGCCACTTGAGATTGCATAGGCATTTCATCCCTTGGGGTAGGTTTTCCCATCCTTTGGCATTGATCACACTGACTAGTATACCTCCTCACATCCTGATGAAGAGTGGGCTAGTAATAACCAGCTTGTAACACCTTGAATGCTATCCTTTTAGCTGCAAAGTGATCCCCACAAGGCCCATCATGACAGGTCATAAGGATGTCAAATACTTCCTCGTCCCTGACACATCTTCTCAGAATTTCATCCGGGCCTAGTTTAAAGAGGTTGCCCCCAATCCAAGTGAATGGGGCGCTCTTCCTCACAATCTTTCTCTTTTCCTTGGAGGAAAAATTTAGTGGAAACTGTGCATACACCAAGTAATTTGCTATGTCAGCAAACCGTGGAGAGAGAACTGAAATGGTGAATAAGTGTTTGTTCGGTAACTGATCATTAACCATTCCTTCCTCCCTTGCTGGAAAAGTCAATATGGATAAAAAATCTGCAACAACATTCTCCTTGTCAGGCTTATCAATAATAGTAAAATCAAACTATTGCAATAAAAGTAACCATCTAATAATCCAGGCATTTACATCAGGTTTATTCATCAAGTATTTAATTGCAGCATGGTCAGTATGTACAAATGTTTGGTAACCTGTAATGTAATGCCTAAATTTGTTCAAGGAATGCAAAACAACTAGGAGCTCTTTTTCAGTCACTATGTAGTTCTGTTCGGCTTTTGACAGATTCTTCTTAATGAAGTAAATTGCATAAGGTAGCTTGTCATTTATTTGGCCTTGAGCTGCTCCTATGGCTTTGTGAGAGGCTTCAACATGTATGTGCAAAGGAAGAGCCCAATTTGGGCCTCAGAGAATAGGTGTAGTAGTCAACTTGTCCTTTAGGGTGTCCAAGGCCTCTTGACAGCTTTCTGACCATAAAAATTCATAGTCTTTGACCAATAACCCAAATAAAGGAGAAGGTAACTTGCTGAAGTATTTTATAAATATCCTATAGGATCCAGCTAAGCCTAGAAAAATTTTGAAATCCCTCTATTTTTACGGAGTTAGGACCTTTTGTATGATGGTTATCTTATTCAGGTCCACCTGCAGTCCCTTCTAGGATATTGAATGAATTAGAACAATCCTTGCAGTCATCAAGAACTCACATTTCTCAGGGCTAAGGGACAAGTTAATTTTAATGCATTTGTCTAGCACCTTACCCAAGTTGGAGAGAGCCTCCTGGAAATCACACCCATAGGGTGTAAGCTCATCCATATAAATTTCCACTGCATCATGGACTAGCACGACAAAGATACTCAGGACTGCCCTCTGGAAAGTGGCAGGGGCATTGCATAGGACAAAAGGAAGGATCCTATAAGAAAAATTACCCCAAGGATAGGTGAAGGTGGTTTTATCCTAGTCCTTTGGGCTAATCTAGATTTTATTGTACTCGCTGAACCCATCTAAGAAAGAGAAAAGTTTCTTCCCTGCCAGGCCATCTAACATTTGGTTAATGAAAGGTATATGGAAATGGTCCTTCTTTGTTACTTTGTTTAACTCTCTGTAATTGACACAAATCCTCCACTTACCATTTTTCTTTGGAACCAACACCAAAGGAGAAACCCACTCACCGTTCGAGATGGGGTAAATGAATCCTTCATCCAACAACTTTTGCAGTTCATCTTTGACTATATCCTTGAGAGTTGGATGCATTCTCCTTTGGCATTGTCAGACTGGTTTGCAACCTTCTTTGATATAAATGTAGCGAGTACACATCGAGGGGTGCACTCCCTTCATTTCTTTGTAACTCCAAGTGAAGGCATCCAGATGTTCCCTTAGCATGTTGCACAACTCTTCTTCTTGGCGTACAAAAAGAGAGGGTTTGATTTTCAAAGTTATTTCAGGGCCGAATTATATTGTCTTGACACGAGTAGGGTTTGAATCAACGAAGCATAGATCAATATGATGGTTGCTTTTGGTTTCCTTTACTACTTCCTCTAAGGACGAGGTGATGGGAGTTGGATTTTGGAGTATGTGTTCAATCAAATCATTTTCATCCAACTATCCTCCTCCCATGGTAGCTTCTAGGGTATAGAGTTGGGTTGTGTAGACTTCATCTTATTCCTCCTCTTCTAGCCATAAAGGTAAATCATGTTCTAAATATGGCTGAGTAGGAGGGTACAAAACCAACTGCTTGGATAGATGCCCATTTTTGATAGTCACATTTCCATCCCTGTAGCTGATGTACGCATCATCAACGGCTAACCAATGCCTCCCAAGTGTGAGAGGATAACCATTAAGCTTGGACTTAGGCTGCAGAACTAGGAATCCTATAGGGTACTCCTAGGAGTCAATGGAGATCATCACATCCTCAACAATCCCCTCAGGGGCTACTGTGGAATGGTCTGCAAGCTGCAAGATTGTTGTGGTCTTTCTTAATGAACCCTTGAGATTTAGCTTGAGCATGGTGTCCTTAGTCATCACATTAATGGCAACCCCAATGTCAATCAAGGTGTGTGGGACAATGGTACCATTGATGTGAACATCTACTATAGGGCTTCCAGGGTCTAAATACTCTGGGAAAATTACCTACCCCAACATTAAGTTAGAAAACTGTCCAATGACATTAATGGTAGGGGTGTCTCTTTTTTGCCTCCCTGGATGTTTGAAACAATTCTCTTTAATCAATTTGTTGTAAATAGGTACATCCTTAATATCTTGGAGAAGTGGAATTTTGACACATAGATTTTTCAATTCACCCAGAAGTTCATTCTCTTCTGGGGTAGGCTAGATTGGAAGAGTTAATATTTCAGGAAAGGGTGGTGGATTCATTCTAGGCATATTTTCCTCTCTTTCCTCCTTACTCTCCCTAGGTGGAGATGGAGTTTGGTTTTTGGGGAGCACTCTCCTAGACCTTAGGTTGATTTCCCGAATTTCCACAGCATAAGTAGGGTAGGATGTCTCTCCATTATGTACCTATTGTGCCTATCTTTTGTTTGGGTTTGGATTTGGCTAGGTATGTATTTGAGGTTTTTTAGGTGGAGCAAGGTGTAAAAGTTGTGGTTTAGTAGGAGGTGAATGAAATAAATTTGGAGCATTGTTGTATGGGGGCCTTCACCCCTCGGGTGGTGCATTCCACTGAGGCTGTGGAGGAGTATATGGCTGAAATGACTGGTTGGTCGGCTAGGAATGGTACTAAGGTGCAAAAGACCAAGGAGAAGGTGTAGACCAGGAGGGATGAGTAGCGAGTCCCTAGGAGGGAATGGATGTGTTTTTGTTAGGGTTGTAATATGCATAGGATGACCATTGCATGCTCTGCTAGTATGGTCGAGGCCCATGAGGTCTCCTTTGATTTATGTACCAGAGCTATTCAGTCACCCCTTCAGTTCCATGATACACAACTTTTAGTCCAGGTAGAGAAAGGCACTTGTCTTTGGAGTGGTGTTCTTCATAGACTGAGAATATTTCTATAAGGTTTAATGGACATTCATTCCTAGGATGCCTCCTTGTGCATCTAGGGCAGAAGATGGCTAATTCTCTCTCTGGTTCTTCCTGCTTTCTCTTAATGTGCATAATGTCTGTCTATAGGGCGAGGGTTTGCAACATTTCACTCTTGAAATCTTCCAGCATATTTCCAATTTCACATTTTATGGATGTGTTGGAAGAGGATGAGCTAGCCATTGGTTGACTACCCCTACCCTTTTTCCTAGTTGTCCTAGAATGATTCTTAAAGACAGTCTTGATATCTTCATTGGGTAGCTGGTAGATGTCCCTACCTGCTAGCAGGTTTAGGGTATCCAGAAGATCTTCCCTTACCCCTCTGAGCAGGACTAGCTTTAGTGACTTAGGGTCAAGTGTGCACCTGGCCCTTTTGTAGCTAAGCTGGAATATTTCCTCATAATCCTCCACGGACTCATCATGCCCCAAGGTCATTCTAAAAATTTCCTCTTTAGTGTCTTTGGACTTGCAGTAGTCCCGATACTTATTGTTGAAGGCTTGCTGCATTTGAGCCCAGGTTGTGATGCTATCCCTAGGTAAACCCATGAACCAACACAAAGTTGCATCCTTGAGAGTGGATGGGAATAATTTCAACTTCTGATCATTAGTGGTGTAATCATAAGTTCTGCATATGACAACAAACTCAAACAAGAAAGTATCTTGATTTTCTAAGGTCAGGCCATGGAAGTGAGGAAGAGCAGAGGGGCTTAAGTTTTTCATCTTGGCATCCCCATTGGATTCTCTGATGGGAAAATCACCCTCAATTCTTTCTCTATCTCCTTTGTCATTCCTATTTTTAGCCATGGGGTTAGTTGGAATGGGTTCTCCTTATTCTTCTCCCCCTATAGGCTCTTCAAAAATCTCTGGTTGTTCGCCTAAGGGGTCTTCCAATTCACAACCACCAAAGAAGAGGGAAGGTTGACTGTTTGAAGTGGTGGGGGTATTTGGCATAAATTTTCCTAGGTTATCCCTATTCCTGCGAGGCATGAAAGAAGTGTTTTTGTTTTGTTTTGTGTTTTTTTCAATCTTTGATATTAATTTGTTGAATTTAAATAACAAAATGAATGGATACTAACTGCTGAATGAATTCTCACTTGTAGAATGGAAAAGAAAGCAAACCAACTTACAATTACTCTTCCAAAAATGAAGCTAATAGCAGAATGAAAGAGATAAGAAATGGAAGAAAGAAAGCATAAATCACATCTTACTTAGACAACTCCTTGACAACGGTGCCAAAAAGTGATGAGCACTAGTATTGTAGCAACTGCAACTCCTGGGGCTACCAACTTTACTTTATCAACCCGGGGTTCATACAAACTTAGAGGTGACAGTGATGTATACACAAGTAGATGCGATGGGTCCACTCTTTCTCACTGATGAGCTGGCATAGACCACTATGGTTTCTCAAATCAACCTTCTATTTGATTCAGAAGAAGTTTGATTACCAATGAAGGAAGGGGAATTTTGCACTAATTGGGGGAATTGGAATATTGTCTACTGCAGTAAGGAAAGGTTGAAATCAATACCTTAAACATACCACTCATCTAACTAGTTGCTAAGAGAGATCTTGCTTCAGAAGAATTCTAAGCTAACATGTGTGTAATCCTATCTGTCCTAAGCATGCAATCTGAATTAACCAAACATTCTACTACTGTGCATATGAATGAACATAATAACTCTTTTTTCCTTTTTGTCCTTTTTTGCGAAAATGTGAATGATAAATCTTCTTGTAGATGTGGAAGGTGGGTTAGAGATGGTGATGGAAGGTTAGATGGTTTGAGAGGCAAGTAGGGGTCTTCTCCTATCTTCCTGGATGCTTTTTCCACCAATCGACCTCAAAACAGGCCACTACAGGTCGTCCTACAAGATGTCTGAATGCTCCTACATGATCCCTGTATTCCTATAGGATCTGGGAAAGAGCAATAGGAGTGAATTGGAAGGTGGTATAGGGCTTAGGGAAGGTGAATGATGGAAGAAATAGAGCAAGGGAGTGGCTAAGACATCTTCAGAGCTCAAAATAGAGTTTGTAAGATGGTTGGATTTGATCAACAAACCTGGAAAGTTGTTCTTATGGAATGATGAATTGGTTGAGGGACTTGGTGGCTTTTAGTGATCATGGATGGATGAGATTAGGCTGGGGTTGCTGGCATGAGATCTTCCTGCACTATTGAAGCTCCTACAATACATACATTATTGGCATTTATCCATGAATAATATCAAACAAGGAAGATTTCCAATCAACTTAAGAAAACATAATTTCATTATTTAGTTGCCTAGTTCATGCATGGAAATACTTGAAAAATATTGTGAGACACCATGGGATCCAATACAAAGCTGAAGATATTAGAAACGACAATTAAAACCTATCTCTGAAAGCTGAAAAGATGTTGGCCTAAGTAGCAGAAAACCCTAAATTCCATAATAAATTAGAATTCTATCTTTTTGGGACTGAATATGAGTTTTTCCTCAAACCATGGTCCCTGAAGGGTAGAGTGAGGCCAAATCTAGATGGTATCAGCCTTTTTGGTATTCCTTTACCTCTCTAAACTACTACTAAAGCTATGCACAAATGGAAGCAAACTAATCCAATTTACCACTACTTGCAATGAAATATTTCTAAAACCAATTCAACACTTAATCTATGAAATAACCTAAACATACAAGTACAAGAAGAGGAGCCTTTGCTACTAGGGTTGGGCCCTAATCCAAGAGCTTTAGCCCTCTGAGTCAACTCAATGCTGTATCAAGGAAATTCTCATTCTCATTATCATATCAAAAAAATTACATAACAATTGTTTTCCACAAGTGCTCTTACATAAAAAATATGAATCCTAATGAGGCTCTAGGCCTCCTTATTTATACAAATGAATTCTCCAACAAATTCCTTAAGTCTGGGGAGGCTTGGCTCCCAAACTCAAAATGAACTGGTTCTTAACTGTCACTGGCTCGACCGCGCATGATCTCCATGACTCAGCTGCTTGTAACTCCGAGCTAGTGTGATTTGATTGAGGAATATTCGAATGAGTGAGGATTTGAAGAGGATTATCTATCTCCTATAATCTCTCCTCCTTGTATCATTCGAGTTTCTACCCTTAATTAGGCAAAATTGCCATGATTTTCTCTAAAAAACCTGCAATCAATGCACATTAGACCACTAGACATACATCTTACTTTTACTTATCTCATTAAGAAAAATATAATTAAAACATATAAGGAATTATGTGAATATTTGATTTTAATAAGCTTGGAGGTGTATTAAGGTCCATATAGTTACCCAATGACGAGGCTCATCAAATATAACCCCATGATGATACCCTGTATGTTTATTCACAGATGTTGGACCTCACAAGTGCCCTTTGGGCAGATTGGTGAGCACTGATCGTCGGTGTCCTGATGAGGCCGGTGCCGCTGTAAGGTAGTGATGCCAGAGGTATTATAGAGTAGGGGAGGGTCTTGATAGGTCTATGTAGAGGGCATGTCTGGAGATAGGTGGCCCCTCTGAGGAGGCAGAGGTTATAACACTCTAGACAGAGGTTGTGGGTATGAGCAAAGGTTAACGATGATTCTTGGGATCATGTGATAGATACACTTTGGGGGATACTCGATGCTAGATGGGCCATGTTGGGGGAGGAGGCCATCAAGAGGAAGATGGCACAAGATATACTACACGACTGATCTTGGATCAGGGAAAATTTGAAGGATGGAAAATTTTCTTGAAGTTTAAAAACATTGGCGAATATCACTAGTCCCTAATATGCAAACTGTAAAATGCTTACTGGTATATTTCTAAAATTATTCAAATTTATAATGATTTTATATATAGCCTCTATATAATGTTGGTGATTTTTAAGGTAAAATAGTTTTATATTGTAAAATTTGGGCGAATCATTTTTATAAAAAAATGGAAATTAGCAAATCTTTTTTGTGGAAAATCATGGAAAATTAGCCCACTTGCAAATATTAGCCCCTAAAATTTTCCATGTCTTGGATCCAATACTAGGTGAACTAGGAGGGCCTGATGTAGGTGGCACATGTGGTGCAAGGGGAATTTAACCCCAAACCTAGATGTAGGGCATGCATGTATCAGGGGAAGCACCCATTATGAGGATGCTCCCTTTTTTAATGACTTATTTGTCTAGGTATGACCAATAGATGTACATATATTTTTTGGATGATGTATATATACATGAGTTTATTTTTTACGGCTCTCATGGTGTGTCTATGTGGGATGATTTTATACATGTGATGTATTTTTCATTTATTGATGGATATTCTCATTATGCTTTATGTCTCTCGATGATGATGTATATGTGACGTGTGAAAATCTAGGATTTAATTAGCGATGTGATCAACCACATGATTTTGACTTCTTGGTATATGTGAAAATGTGATATTATCAAACCACGTGCTAACCTTTGTGCATGTAGGAATTTCTAAAAAAGGAAAGGGTCATGTACCATGAAGGTTCTATTTAACTACGTTACAACAAGCTGGGAGTCAAGGAACACATGTAGATGACTGGTACCTAGGTGGGAAGCATCAACCAAGAGGCCTATGCCGACATCATATTCAACTTGATTATTGGTGGCTGACCTAATGCAAATCCTGTTCTAGTGGATGGGAATTAGGTTAGGGGAGTATAGCCCAGGCTGCTGCAACGAGATTTTGAGACCATTGAGAAGCACCATCAACAAACTCGTGGTTGTAGGCTAGTGAATGATCCATCTGCGACACATGATTAGAGTATGGTTTTAGAGTACATCTTTGATGAGGTGATCATCATAAAAATAAGTCAAGGTGCATGCATCTACAACATACGACTAAATTGAGAGTTATGGATAGATTTTTTTGAGGTAAAGCCCATTGACAGGTTCCTTGAGGCAAGTCTCGTCTAGTTTTGCTAACATGTAGGAGCCTTTGAGAAGGCAATGTTTAACAATGTATGGAACTTTCCATAAAGTTTCAAACTTTACTAGTCCTAAAGCTTCTTTGGCAACATCATAATGAAGGACTAGGGCCCCCTTAGTGAATGAACAAGGGGTGACGTTGCAACCAAAGTAAAATTTTGTCCTCTTCTTGTGGGATTCATTATGTTGGAGATATTCTCACTGACTTTCATTAATGTATTCCAACTGTACTGACCTCTGTTC
The DNA here is from genome assembly GCA_000404065.3 of Pinus taeda. Lineage (NCBI taxonomy): Eukaryota > Viridiplantae > Streptophyta > Pinopsida > Pinales > Pinaceae > Pinus > Pinus taeda. The sequence continues at coordinate 185,607 of APFE031365209.1, forward strand.
CAATGGTGAGGTGTCTGGGAGAAGCTCAATGGTTGTGTGTAAGGTAGGGATCTCACACTCAATGGGGAGTATGGCCTCGACCCCATATACTAAATGGAAAGGTATGAACCCTATGGATGTTTAATTGACTGATGTGTGATATGCCCATAGGGCATAGAAAAGCATGTGATGCCAATTAGTTTTGTGGTTGTTCACCATATGCTACGACATTATTTTAAGGACTTTGTGAACACCTTGTACTTGACCATTAGACCAGGGGTAGTATGGAGAACAAAACTCATGGTAAAATCCAAGGAGTTGGGATAATTCTTGAAAAATGTCATTCTCGAACTATTTACCATGATTCGAGACAAATTCCTTGGGAACGCCAAATCATGTGATGACATAGTTAAAGAAAAACATGCGATAATATCAACATTGTTGTTATAAGTGGGAATGGCTTCCACCCACTTGGGAAAGTAGTCGATTGTGACCATGATGTATTTATGCCTACCTTGAGACTTTGGGTTCCAGGTTATGAAGTCTATGCCCCACTTACAGAAGGGGCATGTGATGATTACTAGATACAAAGGTGCTTGTGGTGCTCAGGTTTTATGGGCATAATGTTGGCATCACTTGCACTGCTTAATGGAAAAAATGCAATCAAGGAAGAGAGTAGGCCAAAAATAACTAGTGTGGAGGATCTTTTGGGAAATGGTTATTCCAGAGAGGTGGTTGTCACAGTCTATTCTATGATAGTCATTTAGAACTTGTTCGGATTCAATAATTATGAGGCAATGACCTAATATCGTTTCCACTCCGCGATGATATAAAACATCTCCTATGAGGAGATAATGAGGGGATCGGTGGCGAATGCACTTTCAATCATCATGTGAGAGATTATGGTTGAAATTCTGAGTTTAGAGAAAGAGGTGGATGTCATCATATCGAGGGTGATATGTGGATATGATGAATAAGTGTTAATCCGAGAAAGAATGATAAATAAGAGACCCTTGGGATTGCATAGAGAGATCAATGATGAATTTTGCAAGAACATGATTTTTCTTGACTTTAGGGGAAGCAAATTGTAAGTCGAACTCTTGCAAAATAACTACCCATCGGGCATACTTATGGTTCATCATACGACAATTGAGCAAATATCTCATGGGGTTGATGCTCGCAATCACGGTGGTAATACACAAGATGATGTAATGTCGAAGCTTCTGTACTGAGTGTACAAGGTCTAAGGTAGTTTTTCCTGCTCACTCATACTTTAAAAAAGGGTCGAAGAGGTTCTTGCTTGTGTAATATATGATATCTTCCCTATTGTCATTTCCTTCTTGGACTAATACCCTCGCAATGGATACCTCTGATGATGATAAATAGAGGGTATAGTCCTTAGTGTGGTCAGAGGGGATAATTAGTGGTGCATGTGATAATGTATATTTCAAGGCCTCAAATGATTTTTGAGCTTTTGCATCCCACTAGAAGGGGATGTTTTGACAAATAAGGAAAAAGAAACTGTGTGCACAAGTTGCATAATCAGGAAAAAAATGGTGTAAGAAGTTGGACTTACCCTACAAGCTTTGTAATTGCTTTGAAGTTCTTAGGGGTGGGATTCCTTGGATGGGTTGGAACTTCATAGGGTTGACCCTAATTCCTTAATGGGAAACAATGAATCCCATTAGTCGTATTGCGCTGACGCAAAATACACACTTGAGCAGGTTCAAGCGTAGGTTATATTTCTAACACCTTTGAAAAACTAGGTGGAGATCTTCCAGATGCTCTGAGCGCTTTTTGTATCGCACTGTGAGGTCGTCCAAATAGGTTAGTATTAGATGAGCCAAGTCATGGAAGATATAATTCATGGCTCGCTAGAAGGCGGTGCCAATATTTTTAAGGCCAAAGGCCATGACATGATAGGAAAACGTGCCCCATGGGGTAGTAAAGGTTGTTTTGTACTTATCGGCGTGTCGTATCTGAATCTAGTTATACCCTGAGAAGAAATCCATAAAGGATAAGGCTTCATGTCCTATGAGAGGATCAATTACTTGATCGATGAAGGGTGTAGGATAATTGTCTTTGGGACTTGCGTGCCACCTATTTATATTAGCACACTACAAGGAAACGACCCTCTAGCGAAGGGTTTTGCGAAAGCCCCTATAAAAATAACCCAAAAATATGTTTGTAGCGAATGTCACTAGCAGAGGTGGGAGGACAGACGTTTTAGTAGATGTTTTTTAAACGATGCGTTTAGAATATACAAACACATTGGTGCTTTACTATATATATATGCACTAGTGCCTAATAGAACATGGTGCACCTTGGAAAATTTATTTAAAAATAAATAAATGGCACGCTAAATAACAAAGAGCATTGATGCGTATACTACTCGATAGCACCGGGAAAGGGTTAAATTTACAAAAGTTTTGGCCATAAAATCCATTTTTCCCAGTCCCATGCTATACTATGACAATGACCTAGTGCTAAATAGTACTCTAACACTCTAGAGTGTACACTAATTGATAGCACCAGATAAAGGTTAAATTTAAAAAATTGTCGGTGCTATCAGTATCCTCCTGCAACACCGATTCTCTTCTTGTATTAAAACACCTCAATGCATACTTAGAAAGAGCACCACAATAGGTTTTTAATTTAAAAAAAATTCAATGCTATATTCCAATGAAGCACTGATGTTGTTCATGTATTAAAACGCCCCGGTCTTTCTTAGAAAGAGCACCGCTAGGGGGTTTTTAAAATGTGGTGTTATATTCCCATGGAGCACCGATGTGGTTAATTATTTAAAATGTCCCGGTGAGTCTTCACAAGAGCATTGCTATAGGGATTTTAATTAAAAAAAATTGCAGTGCTATCTTCTGATGAATCAGTGGTGTTGTTCATGTATTAAAATGCCTCGATGTGTTTGGGAAAGAACACCGCTAGGTGTTTTTTAATTTTTTTTAAAAATGTGGTGCTATAGTTCCACAAAGCATTGGTGCAGTACATGTATTCAAACACCTTAGTGCGTCTTAATAAGAGAAATTTTAAAAATGTGGTGCTATAGTTCCACAAAGCATTGGTGCAGTACATGTATTCAAACGCCTTAGTGCGTCTTAACAAGAGCATTAAAAATGTGGTGCTATAGTTCCACAAAGCATTGGTGCAGTACATGTATTCAAACGCCTTAGTGCGTCTTAACAAGAGCACCGCTATAGGGTTTTTAATTTATAAAAAAGTGATTCTCTTGGATATTTTGTGCATCGGTGCAGTTATAATAACACACCAAAACAATGTTAAATAAAAAGAAAACTACCGGCCATAAATTTCATTTTTTACCATCTATAGCGTTGTAGAGCTCTGAAGCACTGGTGCCACTCTTGCCTCATGTAAGCACCCTGTCGTGAATGCTTCTCTTGCTCACCATTTTCCAATTTTCTCAAAGGGTGGAGAAATTTGTTTTTCTCAATTACATGTCAACAATTTCTCCTTTATGACCAAATGTCCATGCGATTTCTATGTTTCTCTCTAATTTAAATTTTTAATTGATTAAAATTTAAAAATAGGTCAAAAAATCCACTGTTTTTTTAGCATATGTTTTTTTAACGATGCATCTATAATATACAAACACATCGGTGCTTTACTATATATATAAGCACTAGTGCGTAATAGAATATGGTGCACTTTGGAAAATTTATTTAAAAATAAATAAATGGTGCACTAAATAACAAAGAGCACCGATGTGTATACTACTCGATAGCACTGGAAAAGGGTTAAATTTACAATAGTTTTGGTCATAAAATCCATTTTTCCCAGTCCCGTGCTATATTATGACAATGACCCGGTGCTAAAATAGTACTCTAACACTCTAGTGTGTACACTAATCGATAACACCGGATAAAGGTTAAATTTAAAACATTGTTGGTGCTATATCCACTTGCAGCATCGATGCTCTTCTTGTATTAAAACACCCCGATGCATACTTAGAAAGAGCACCACAATAGGTTTTAAATTTAAAAAAAATGTAGTGCTATATTCCAATGAAGCACTGATGTTGTTCATGTATTAAAACGCCCTGGTCCATCTTAGAAAGAGAACTTCTAGGGGGTTTTTAAAATGCAGTGCTATATTCCCATGGAGCAGCGATGCGGTTAATTATTTAAAATGCCCTAGTGCGTCTTCACAAGAGCATTGCTATAGGGCTTTTAATTTAAAAAAAATGCAGTGTTATCTTCTTACGAATCATTGGTGTTGTTCATGTATTAAAATGCCTCGATGCATTTGGGAAAAAACACCACTAGGTGGTTTTTTTTTCTTTGAATGTGGTGCTATAGTTCCACAAAGCATTGGTGCGGTACATGTATTCGAACGCCCCAATGTGTCTTAACAAGAGAACCACTATAGGGTTTTTAATTTATAAAAAAATGGTTCTCTTGGATATTTTACGCACCAGTGCAGTTATAATAACACACAGAAACAAGGTTAAATAAAAAAAAAAACTACCTGCCATAAATTTCATTTTTTACCATCTATAGTGCTGTAGAGCTCTTAAGCACCGGTGCCACTCTTTCCTAACATAAGCACCCTACCGTCAATGCTTCTCTTGCTCACCATACCTTCATACCATCCTTAGTGTGTGGCTTTCGAATTTTCTCAAAGGGTGGAGAAATTTGTTTTTCTCATATACGTGTCAACAATTTATCCCCAACGAACAAATGTCCATGTGATGTCTATGTTTCTCTCTAATTTAATTTTTTAGTGGATTAAAATTTAAAAATAGGTCAAAAAATCCATTTTTTTTTGCGCGGTGTGCTTGATAGCTTTGGCTTGCACTAACATCGGTACACCTTGTAAATTTACAAGGTGCACTGTAGTTTAGTGTGTGAACTTAACACACCACTATTTTGCGATGCGTTTCATAAATTACAATGCACTAGGAAAAGCTATAAATTGTACGTCGACGTGTACATTTTTAGGTTATTCCCTATTCATTTATATTTACCAAAAACACTACACACATAATATTAAAAAATATAGCTCGGTGCGTTCAATAACTTGAAAGTTATGTACCGATGCAAAAAGGTTATAGGTGCGTATGATGGATAAGTTTGACTACACACACCACGTTCAAAATGTATGTATGTCAATCAAAAGTGGTGAGTCATATGTATGTACGCACTTTTTCCAGTGCTGTTGTGTTTAATAATGCACCAGAGCCAGTGCAATACTATTTTTTGGGCGCACCGAGGATTTTATTTATTTTTAATTGAAAGTTATGTTTCCATATTTATAAATACATTTTTCATTTAATATATATATATAATATATATATATATATATTATTATATAATATTATTATATAATAATATATTTATATATCATTAATTTTAATATTTAATTTTAAATTTTTAATTTTTATTTATGTATGAGGTTGATGTATTTTATATTTCAATCATGTAGAAGAGACATCAACAAAGGGAGAAAAAATAGGAGAAAGATAAAATGGAGGACTAATACAATGTGCTTCGACCATGGGAGGCCCGAGAGAGAGATAGGGATTTATACCCTCTCCCTATTAGGCAATGAAATGAGTTATATTGAGGAATGTAGGCCTCCTTAAGTACTATGAGGAGGCTACATCCCTGAAGGCACACTCTATCTTGTTGACACATGTGATCCATTGGTGAGTGTCTGGGAGTAGGCTTTCTGTGTCGGTCCTGAGACATGGTATAGGCCCTCTGAGGAAGAAATATATTTTATCATTATCCTATCTAAGAGAGGAGAGGATTTTCCCAAGTTCCCTGATGTCCTCCATGGGTTTGCAACAGAGAGTTAGATTGTCTACTCTCAGAGATATGTTGGGGCTCATGTAGTCCATCCAACAAATTTTCAAGTGTGTGGTGGATAACTACGAATTGCTTCTTTTGTTGCAAAGGGGGTTAGGTGCCTCGCATTATTAGTGACGACCATTACACACTATAATTGTAATGGGCATCACATTAGTTTCCATATTTTTCATCATGTCGAATATTTGATGTAGGTGCCACGATGTATCAGATGGTCTACCATTTTTTTGAGGCAGTTTTGTGGGGATTTAGATAGATGTCATCCGATGATACATTGGAGGACGAAATTCCCTTTCTCTTAAGATATTTTTTGTTTATTTTTTAAGGGGTTTCTAGAGACGAGGCCTACATTTGATCATCGCCCTCCTAGACTGATGAATAAGGTGTAGATGTGTATGTGGGACCATATGATGCTTAAGAGGGGTCTGCGGAAGTATCCAACCAAGATTTCCACCCAGGCACTAGCGCTATTGGCCAGTGAGAATGACCACTCATTTATCTTGGTGTCATGCTCGTACGCGGGGATGTATTGAAGACAGTTTCCCAACATCCTCTTCACACCAGATGAGCATGTAGATGATATAGGTAATTTTAATGTTTTTTTTTTTTTTTAATTAATATAGTTTTATTTTATTGTCTTAATTAATTAGAATAAAATTTATTCTAACACATTTTTTAACTTGTTTGTATTAGATTGTTTAATGAAATTGTCTAATTATTGTTGTGTACTATATATTTTGTAGGCATCAACACATTCGTCGGGGACATGCCTCCTCTCCCACCGGAGGGATCATATGGAGAGATGTGCGAGGCCCAAGAGGATGAGGCACATGGTCTTCAGATGCAAAGGGAAGATGTGGGCATCTAGACCTGTAGGGATAGTCTCAAAGTTAGGATGGATTACTGTGACCGAGTTTATATAATTTTGGTGGAGGAGAGAGTCCGCCCTATGAGGGCTCGAGACATTAGGGTAGATCCTAGGCTCCTGGATCTCTTCAGGGACTTCCCACACAATATGATGACTCTTATGTGTCATATCGTCGGAGTTACCAGGTTATTGGTAGTGAGGAGGGATGCAGGGCATGTAGCAAAGTCATCACCTGAGTTTTCACGCAATGCTACCTTGTTGAATCATGATGATGAGGGTGATGATCATGATTATGGTAGTACTCCACCTCGTTATCATTCGCCTCATGATGATCATATAGTTCTAGCGGTAGTGCCTCATGTTTCTCCTGAGAGACTAGACCAAAAAATACCTTCTCCTCCTCCTGATAGTTGGACTATTGAGGCAGTACTTGACCAAACTACAAACCAGGCTGCCACAGACTAGGCTACAAACTGGGCTTCCACTACTATGTCTGTTATATTTGATATTTGATAACATTTATTTGACTTGATGCATTTGTTTGACAACTTGATACATATATATATATATATACACATATATATATACATATATATATATATATACATATATATATACATATATAGATATATATATGGTGCAACTTTTTTGTTCATGTTTAAGTACTTAATTTATATGTTGGTGTTGATGCGTATATTGTTAGGTCTTGTTAGATATGTTCATGGAGAGTTTAGAGGGCCTAGGTTCGAGGTAGAGGGTAGAGTTCTTTGTATGTTTGCTCCAGGTGATGACCTCATATCAATGTAAAATGAGAGGTTCTGAGTGACATCTTAAAGCAACGACTAGCTGCTATGGACTATAACTGGCACTGAAACCTGGGATCGGCTGGATCAACTCTTGTATTTAGTATTGGGAGTGCATCAACACCTGGCTCTCATATCGATATCCAGTCAATTAACTATGTGCCATGTGCAACCGTCCTATCTCTGCACTATGTGCCATATAGTCCTGCACTCTGCGCTCTGCGCACACTTCACTTATACATCCTCATACAATCTTTACCCATTTCATTGCTTGAGCTCATGGCTGACAAAGGGAAGGTTCGGAAGTTAAGGTAGGTCAAAAGTCAAGGGTAGGAATAAAGTCAAGTTTAGTTCATTGGGGGGGAGGCAGTAAGAAGGATGTCCCAAGGAGGAGTTTGATGAGGCATAGGTTCCCAAGGCAGAGGTCTTGTTAGATATGTTCATTTAATATGCTTGTAGATAAATTTGTATGTGATAACAATTATTTGACATGAGATGCACATTAATTTGAGGATGTGTGTGGTGATGATGTTAGATTACAATGTTTGTGTTTTGTTAGATTTGATCACGATGATGATGCCTTGTCAGATTATTTGGTTTGTGTACTAGCTAATGATGTATATATGTGCTAGAGGTATATATAATTATATGATGGTAGTGATTATTTTTTTTGTAAGCTTGGTAGGACTACATCTTCATCATGTCCAGCTTCTCACCTCGATTGGGGGGGGGTAGCACAAGATCTGAACCAAAAACTTCCGGTTCGGTGAGACTTCATTTCCATGGCCATTGCCAATTGAGCTATCCCAAGCGGACATGATGGTAGTGAATTTGAATATGTATCTTGGGATGATATTTATGTTTGTTAGATGGTTATCATCATGATGTTTATTTTTATGAAATAATATTTATTATAGATTATGTATTGGTGAACTTATATCAGAATTTCCTTATTAAATTACATGCAAAATGACTTTAAAAAAATGCAAAGATTTTTTTTTAAATTACAAAGTTTAGTATGGTTGAAACTATAATTGTAAAATTACCATAAATGTTTTTCTATTGCTTAGATAGTTCATTCATATTCATTCTAACCTAATTAGTAAAATCTTTCAATACTCACAAGGAAAAATTAATTAAAGGTAAAATATTTTAATTAGTTCTAAATAAGACGAAATGTGTAACTCATTCAATTTTTAATATAGAATATTAATAAGAACAAACTATTCAAAAACATAATTTAAACAATGAAAATTTATGCTATGGTCGATCTATATATAGCGATACAAAACCATTATAGATCCATCTTAATCATAGATTTATCAATCACTAAAAGAGGTAAAATATTTTGCTATTATGGTTTAAATTTATATTTTTTTAAATAATAAATATGAGTTAAATAATACAAAGATCATACTATATTAGATTTAACTTTTTGACAAATAATATATTTGATTATTTCTTAATGAACAACTCAAGAAATATTATTTTTCCACATACATATCATGAGATAGTCACTAAATGTCATGTTGTCACAATTCTCCAAGCTAATATTACATCATGTTCACAATGATAAATACATGTCTACTTTAAATAATTTACTTATAAATACATAAAAATAGATATTTATTTTACATAATCTAAATAGGAAAGAAAAATGCATCACCAAGTCTATTAGAAAGTCAAACAAATGCCTTTTAATTTTTTTTTTTGATCCGGTAAGAGTAGAGCCTTCCATTAATCAAGAAACAAAAAAATACATAATGTACACGTTACAAAACGGATCCAAGAGCTCCATACCTAACTCAGACACAACCCCATAACAAACTTAGACAAACCACAAAAGGGTAGATGCATACAATACTAAAGCACTAAAAAACCTGCCTTTCTACCTAACCTGTAAGAGAAATGAAGAGAATTTAGGTACTTTCGGGTTCGCTAAACCTCGAACCTCCCTTGGTGACCAGGGTCCACAACAACCAATGGCCTGCATAAACCCAAGGCCCCCAAAAACATACGCCCGCATAAACCAACGACCCACAATACCTACAGTGAGTGACTTGGCAGTCCTTAGAGATCCGACGGTTTAAACAGATTTCAGGTGGGCTAGCAAGCCCACTTCTTAAAAGCCTTTCAGACCTGATAAATAATTAGAACAACCTACTAAGAAATTTCGGGTCTGAAATATGTATTAACCCTCGTGTAGTTTCATGGCCCGACTCCCGTGCGATCAGGCTCTCGCCAATCCAACGGTTCAGGGTCTATTTCGGGCCCACAAGAAACACACTCATTATCATCCCAATCGGACCCGATGGGCGGCAAAAAAATGCCTTTTAATCACCATCACATTATTTATCATTTAATTATTACCTGTGAAATATTTAGTAATTTAAATTTTATTTCAAATTACCATTGAAAAGAAAAGCCAAAATTGTTCCATTATCCATGAAGAAAAAATAAAACCTCTCTTGCATCCATGTAAGGCCATTTGTTTCTCTTATTGTCCATAAAAAGATCTAATAAACATTTTATATATGCATAACACCTCCTTTTAGTTTAAATAATGTTGCAAGAACTAGAATTTAAATATAGTAAACATGACTTTACCTCTCATGTCAAGAATCTAATCTTACATTTTAATAGACAATTTTTCATTGTTAATGTCCTCATAGAGTTATCATTACATGATTTATATTGATTTTGAACGAAACAAGAAGAAAAAACATGTGAATTGATCAATAAATCAATGAGTATTGAAATCGAGAATAAATCTTCAATGTCGTTTCTAAATTCACTATTTCTCATTTTTCTTATATTCTTCTCATTTTCCTATTTGAGAAGGATTGTGACCTTGAATATTTATTATCATAGATATTGTACACAATTGGAAATACTTAGTTTTAAGTGTAAAAATGTTTCCACTGCAGAAAAAAGCGTGTAAAAACATTTGTGAATCTTACCAATTATATAAAATGCCAACAAGACGAATAAAAAAAATATAATTAGCGAAATAAAGAAAAAAAACATACAACAATAGTATAAATGATGAAATAACACAAGTACATATCACTCTTCATTGTCATCACCCTGATTATCTTCCTCGCTTGGCATGATCACACTTTTTTTCTCAAAAATATGTTTTGATCTATGGTCGTGTCTTAATACGAACCACCAATCACTATCCAACATATATGGGTAAAAAAACACTTTGTTGCAGTGTTTTGGGAAAACATAAGGCTCCCTAGATTCGTGCCACATCTTTCTAGAGTTGATAGATATCAGCCCACTATCGCGATCTTCCTTTACATTATTTCGATCAAAGGTGTCCCACCAGTTGCACCTAAAAATAACACATTGGAACAAAGATAAGTCCACCTAAATGATCTATTGTATCTTTAGGATGTAAATTAATGTCCCTTGTACTAGGTTTTTATTGTGGTGGCTAGCACAACTAGATTGGTAAAAATTGACTTCAACTCCATATCATTATGTCATGCATCCATCATCGATATCCTCTGTGTGAAAATGATGTCCATATGCCCACATAGATGGGAATAGATGCACCTACAAAAAGGTGAAAAAACCACAGTGTCATGTGTTTAAGAACCCAAACATAATTAAAAATACAAAATTTAAATATTACAATTCAAAGGTGCAACATGAAGTTAAAAATGTATAGAAAGAGATTATTACCGAGTTACTGCAACAAAACCCTATGTTTAGCACATCCTCTTCAGCACAAGGGTAACGACTAGATGCATCATATTTCTCTCTGTCTTGATCAACAACCCAAATGTTAGGACATGTCATTGGCATATTTTCTTTTAAATGATCATGATAAGGCATACTTCTATCATTCAACCATTTGGGATTTTTCCTGTCACTTTCCCATTTCCTCCTTTTCTACTCATACAATGCGACCCATGGTTGTGTCACTTCCATATTGTAAAGAATGAATTTGTTGGTGGCTTCAATTTTTGAATTTTTTTATGAAATCAAATCAATATAACTAAATAAATAAATAAATAAATAAATAAATATATATATATATATTATATATATTATATATATATTATATATATATATATATATATATATATATATATATTATATTATATATATATAATATATATATATATATATATATATATATATATATATATATATATGAGATCAAAATATGCATTAATATGAAGTTCAATGTGAATAGTTACTGTGTATAAATTTGACAAATGATAAGTCACTTACTCTTTATCATGTGCTTCTTTCCATTCATTTGGAGAAGCTCCCCTTCTCTTTTTTCTTCATCCCTTTCTTTGTCCCAAATCATCGTTCCTGGTGTGTTTTCGATTTTCTTGATGTACTCACTGACATAATAGAAAGAATCATACGATATATACCCCTCTACCCTAGACCCCTCAGTTTCTTCCCTTTGTCAAACAAAACATTTCAATTTCTTCATGTACCTCTCTAAGAATAACATCCAACAACAAAAAACCACCCAAACTAATTCAACCTTATCTACTAGGTGAATTAGAAGATGAGCCTACAAATCCATGAAACTTGTCAGCAATTCCTTCTCAAAAATACAAACAATATTAGCTATTTCTTGATGCCACCATGGAATGCTAGCCATATGAATCTCCTTTGATGTGATCCAACGTAGAAATGTAGATAATTTAGATATGGCATGTCGTATGTCTTGGGGGAAGTCATGGTTCACACACCCACGGATGAGCAGAGGATAATGACACTACACAGTAAATAATATAATATACAAAAATTATTTATAAAATATCTCATTGCATAAAAATAAAAATAATAATATTAAAATCATGTTTTTGACATACGTACTCTTAGAGGTTCAAATGGTCATGCAATTTCAACCCCGATAAATGATCTTCCGCAGTGAAGCAGTGTTGTAGTGAAGACCCATATAAATAAGGTATCCTCACACTCATTATAACTTCCTTTGTCAAAGAAATATCATCTTTCTTTAAAATCCATGGGACATCACCTTCTTTGAAAGACCAAGAGGGATCAACCACTCCTCTAGTTTCTTGTCTTGGACGATGTTTCTTTTTAGTTTTTTAAGAAATGAGATCTCTCCTAACAACCAATGTGTCATTTTCTTTTGATGATATGTGCCTGCATAAAGAAGATGAAACATTTTTAAATATATGCATGGGATCTACACTACAAGGAAAGGACCTTCTAATAGAGGTTTTTGCAGAAGCCCCTATAAAAATAGCCCCAAAATCCATTTTTAGTAGAGGTCACTAATGGAGGTGGGTTGGCGGATGTTTTTTGAATAGTATGTATAAATTCTACAAACGCATCAGTGCTTTACTATCCATACAAGAACAGGTGTTGTAAATAACATGGTGCAACATTGAAAATTTATTTTTATCAAAAAAAAAAAACATGGTGCGCTAAATAAGATAAAGCACCAATGCTTGAATAGTCGGTAACATTGGTGCCCTTCACATAGTAAAATGTCCTGGTGCATACCAATAAGGAGCATCACTATAGTTTTAAATTTCAGATAAATGCGGTGTTATTTTCCAACGAAGCCTTGGTGCAGTAAGCTTAACAAAACAGCTCGGGGCATCTTCTAAAGAGCACCACTAGGCAGTTTTTAAATTCTAAAAAAATAGCAGTGCTATAGTAAATACACAACACTAGTGCGGTACCTGTACAGAAACACCCCAGGGTTTCTCAAGAAAAGCACTGTGATATTTTTTAATTTAAAAAAAATGCGGTACTTTTGAATATATCTTGCATTGGTGTGTTTGAAGAAACACAATGGAGGAGGGTTAAATAAAAAAAATAACCTCCTGGCCATAATTTTCATTTTTACAATATATAGTGCGTGAGAGGTCTGAAGCATTGATGCCACTCTTTCCACATGCAAGGGCTCTGACATCAATGCTTCTCTTGCTCACCATCCTTCCGTACCATGTTCACTATTTGAGCTTTCATTTTTTTCAAACTGTCGTCAAATTTGTCTTTATCCCTTACGTTTTCACAATGCGTCCCCGATGACAAAATGTCCAAGTGATGTCTTTTTTTCTTTGTAATTTTTTGTTTTAGCGGCTTATAATTGTAAATTAGGCTAAATTTGCCATTGTTTTTCATTTTTTTTTCTCATTGCGCAGTGCGTTTGATATGTTCAACTCGCATAGATGGTGGTGTCGTCTATAAATTTAGAGGGTGCACCACAATTTGTTACGTGAACATAATGCACCATCATTATTGTGATGCATTTTGTAAATTAAATGCACCGAGCGTTAGCATCAGGTTTACACCTTCATGTCAGGTTAGGGATGTCAATCTATCCTTTTACAAGTCATAAATCGTGAAAAGGGGGTTGTTGTGATTATTATAAGGTTGGTCAAACCTAGGAAAATGTGTCATTTAAATCCTTTTGCCTAACCCTAAGTTTATGCAAAGTTTTACTTTATGATATGACCTATAGTAGAAAATCAGCTAGTGTTACGAAATGGTTTCGTAGCGCTTTAAAAAAAATAAAACTCAATTTTAGACCCATTGAGTTGTCTTTTCTAAGTGTCCAAGTGGTGGTTTATCAAATAATGATCCTCCCCCTGTGTGAAGTGTCATTTTACAAGAGTTTTGAGCCCATTTGAGCCATTTTAAACTAAACCCTAGTTTACTATGTTTTGCCTAAAAACTGACTTTCTAGCAAACCCATATTTGTTGTTTTCCAGTACAGAAAGAGGGTTAGTTGTTTTTCCATCCCCTCTTGAGTTATTGTAAGGTTAGTGAAGGCGTTGCAGGTGTTGGAGCTTAGAAAAATGGGTCTTTTTGGCCATGTGAAGAGGTTCAAGCCTGATGGAATGTACTCCGAAGTATACCCTGAGATGTTGGATCTTTTTAGAATTGTAGGTTGGGAACTGGTTTTTCAATGCTTTAATGGATACAACCTCAATTGGTGCCACGAATTTGTCTTATATTTTGACGGTAGTAAAAATATAATAAAGAAATTACAATTCCCTGTCACAAAGGAGCCAATTGTTGAAGCAATGAGTTTGCCAAAAGAAGGTGAAAGGTAGTTCAAGAAGCAAAGGTTGTTGAATGTGCATTTGAATTTCTTCCTGAAACAAGACTGCCGAAATCAATATTGGGATACAGGGGTCCTCCAAAGAAAGATGAAACCTCAATGGGCTACCTCAATTAGGATTTTCCAACTGTTCTTCACTTCCGAGGGTACATATTTTAAAGCTTACCTATACCATATGAGGTTCCTTTGTCACTTAACAGGTTTTAGGAAAATTAATTTTCCATATTTCCTACATCAAAATTTGTTGAAAATGTGCACTAAGGAGAGGAAGAGACCTAAATTACAAGCTCATGATATTTGTCATCATATTCTTATTAAGATTTTATTTACCCATGAGTTGAATAAGTGAGTGGAACAATTAAGGAAAATTAGACAAAGGAACCCAAACTCACCTGTACCTAGTAGATCAAAAAGAGGCCAAAACAAAGTTTCTCCTCAAGCTGTAACCCATGAAACCGAAGGAGAATCTATCCAACCCCAGGTTCAAAAAAATGAAGAGGTCACTGTGAAAATTCCAGAAGTTGAGGTTATGGTTTATGAATGAAGGAATAGAAGCCAAAGAATCTAACAAAGGAATTTAGTAAAGGAGGAGGAAATAAAATAAGAAACCTCAAAGAGAAAAAAGGGTAAACAGAAAATTAAAGCAGAAGATAAGGAAACTGAGACAGTTAGGGCTTTGGGCAAGAGGCTTCACACTCAGTCTACTAACAAGATTAGGTTGAAGTTCAAGCCCAGAATGAATCCCAAGTACAAAGAAGCAATCATCATCCTTGATAAAGAAGAAAAAACAGAGCAAGTTTCAGAAGGTAAGAAAAGACAAAGAAACTCAAATTATGCTGAGAAGAGCAAAAGATTAAAAATTGATAAAAGTTCACAAAAGCTAACCAGGAGGGTGACAAGGAATTAATATAAGTTGGAAATCCTTGCTTAAGTTGCAAAGGACATAGGGAAGTGATCATTTGAATCCAGGAGGAAGAGTATAGTAAAAAACTTAATTTTGTTGTAACAAACCCTAATATATATTTAACATTTTGGTTTACCATAGTAATTATCAAGTAATAATAATTTTGAGTATATTGTGGTAAGATATCAGAGATTTTGTGGCCTGATGAGTACGAGTCAACATGAGGAAAGCAAGTAGTAAAGAGGGCAGAAAATTACACAATTTTGGCGTCATTTATAGGTTCATGCATTAGTTGGCTACAAGGACGGAATACAAGTTTAGCTTCGGAGATCAAGCCTATAAAGAAACAAACTGTTCCATATCCTATATTGCAGCATATAGCTCATTATTCTTCCAGGATACTAGCACTAGGAGTGTATAGCAACCTTGTACTCTATTTTGACTATGCATTATGTACCAAATTAGTGATTCGAATAACTCAGAGGATATGCTTTTTGTATTTTTTGTTAATTAAAATTTTAAATATTATGTAAATATTTTGTAATTATTGATACCATACTTCAAGGAGCTGAACTCTATTGTAATTTCTATATATTTGAAGTATTGTTAACTAGGAAATATTCCAAAATGTCATTGAGTTTTATGATTTTAGTATGTTTTTTGTGTGATATTTCATCAAACACTTAAATGGCATATTGCTATAGGTGTAAATTTAGGTTTGATCAATTTATACATCAACATATTGAGATAAGAATGTATAATCATATTGTAACCAACAACTAGAATGGCACCTTATGCTCATAAATAACACATATTGTTTATATAAATTCTCACTCGAAAGTGACCCCAACTTTTCACTGTAATCTCTGAGATTTGCTTGTGTTTTCAGTGAGGCATTTCTTCGAACAATTTGATCACTATTAGCTGTAAGTGTACTTTTCCCCAATCCATCCTCAAATAAACAAACTTAGGACTAAATAAATAAGCTTAGACAACCATATATCATTCATAAAACGTCCCACAAGAAATACACCACTAATATGACTCATATAACAAGAGATTGAGTGTTTTTCATTAAAGGAAATGACCCAGAATTATAACATCAATGAATTTATTAGCACATTGGCATGTAAACAATTGCTACAAGGCACAAAACTAAGATCTAGAACCTGGTAATTACTTCAACAAGCAGACCTGGGAAGAATAGATGATTTGGTGACTAGTATTAGCTCCCTAATGGTAAATATATATTCAAAATTTATTTATCTGTATACAATAGCTCAATACATCCCAATGACTAGAGGTTCAATCTCATTTCAAGCCTGGAGTGTCTCCTTACAGCGTTGCCTTCAACCATATAGATAATTTAACTCTTTGTGCACATTAATGGCTTTATTTTTCAGCAAGAGTAGATGCAGTTTTATGCTTATAATGCATCCAGCCAGAGATATGACTCTCAACCAGCAAATGAACTACTTCACCCAAGAGAAAATCGACCCAAATGAAGCCAAAACTTGTTCCCTTCAATAATATGAGATTTGGTCACTAAATTGACCCATGTGAAGGATATGAAAGTTGGGACTCTTTATGGGATCCTTCGGCATGTCAAGATGAGATACAAAATACCAACTAAGAACATAAAATCAATTGAAAACACTTTTCTACCTCAATATCTCTTGTAAATCTTCTTCTCCTTTGAATCCCAATGGTGAAATCTGGGTGATTTCACTCACAAATC
Organism: Pinus taeda; assembly: GCA_000404065.3. Taxonomy (NCBI): domain Eukaryota; kingdom Viridiplantae; phylum Streptophyta; class Pinopsida; order Pinales; family Pinaceae; genus Pinus; species Pinus taeda. Next base: position 202,823 of record APFE031365209.1, read on the forward strand.
CCAAACTAGGGTGTCTCGTTGCAACAACAAAGTCTGCTACGACAAATAGGGTTCCAAACCGTCAACTTCTCCTTCCAACTCTCTCCAAGATCTCTTTCTCCAAACTCACAATGCACAAATGAGGAGAGTCTCCTCATTTTCCTTATTTAATTAGTTTAGGGTTGTCTTTTCACCTTCACCTTCCCCCCCCCCCCCGCCTTTTTTTATAACTTACTTACCTTTTACCTCCAATTAAATATTTAAAAGCACTTTTCCTTTCGTTATTTAATAAAGTGAATTTTATAAACTAATTAAAGTCACTTTTAATGCCATAAAATTCTTAATTCACCTCTGTGGTCACAATGGCCACCCAAAGCCCCTTTTTTTATCATTTTGCCTTATATATATTTTCACCCCGATTCCAACGAGCTATTACACTAAGGTGTTTCTCCAAGCAATCAACCTGAAACAACACCTTAAGCATAAATAATTAATATATGATTGTTATTAATGCCATCTTATGGAAATCATCGAAACGTAACAGAACTAAGAGAAACCATGTAGAGTTTATCTAAATGATGAAATAGGGTAAGTGATCCCAGTTGAACCCATAAAACTCCTCTAAAAACCTATGGGCCCACCAATGGATTAATCATGCTCCTATGAACAGGTTAGCACAAGCTCTGGAAAACCCTCCTAACCACCTCACCTAGTAATCCAAAATTTGGGGACATTACAGTATCCCCTCCCAAAAAGTTCTTTCCCTCAAGAAATGTGATCGCATGTTGTCGCTCCACAAGTTGATCCAAGTGAATACCAGGGTTCCAAACCATCCTATTCATCGTGAAACATCTCTCGTACCACTCACTCACCAACAAGGAATAGACACTAGTTGCCTTCTGCATACTTCCAATAAGTAGAGTGTCTCAATAATGTGAAAGTCAGACCAACTCCTCAAGAAGATTCTCTACTAGAAAACCAATCTTGTGCACCTCATGTGTGAAATATTGAAAGTACCTTCCAAAACACGCTAAAAGGATCCTCACCCACAGGGACTAACCACTACAATGTCTGATACCCCCAATGAATCATTGAGAAGTGAAATTCCTTTTGCCAAATTGAAGTCTAATCAAAGATCTACGTGATATTCCCCTGTAAAGACCAACTTGCCCATAATGGTGGTTGAGCTGTTAAGTTTTGTAATGTCAGGGTCCCATGATAATCCCAAAAGGAAACTACAATGTTATTGCTCCACCACTATGATCATAACTAACTGCTACGGAGAAGCACTGTTGACTTTTGGTGCCCATTCGTGCCCCATTACTAATCCATGTGTGTAACCAATAGATGAACACCATGTATCATGAATCAATTTGGTGCATGCTAAACTTCCCTGCTTCTGACTAATCACACATCAAACTATGTTATCCTGTCTCTTGGTGATGTACCCAATTACTGCCTGGAGCCCAGATGTCTTCATGTAAAGGAGGCCTACCATCCATTATGCCCCATGCTCATGCAATGCCTCGAAATGTCCTATCAAAGGTGTGTCATGAAAATCTCTCCTGATCATCTCCCTAAGTGTGTATTCAAGGGCAGGACATATGCTACCCCTACAGTGGATCACTCCATTTCTAATCATGTATTTGTCAACCCGCGCTTCTACCATATGCTTCAGCTGGGAAGTCATTATCATTTCCATGATGCACTGTGTCTCACCCAACTATCTCAGGTGACCCCCGTGTTTCCTGTTATATGTGATAAGAGCATAAAAGAACTACTATAGAGGCCTCTACAACAATATGTCAGATTGTAAAATGACTGATGCATGGGACAATCCTAAAGTCATGATCAAGAACCCATATGGATACCCATGGGTAGTCCTGCAAGTATCCTTCTCTCTGACTCTAATCAGGTGATGCTCCAATCGAAAATCAAACTTTGAGAATGCAGTGCTCCCTGACACTCATCCATCCACTCATCAATCTTGGTTAAGCCAGGACCATTGGTATGCCAAATTTCCCAATCAATTTGTCTCCATAGAAGCAATGCTCTGAGATCCTGTTGTGCAACACAATACACCACAAAATAAAACCATGCATCACCATACTCCTTTGCATACCCTTGCACACCATGGCATATCCCTATACCTGACTAGCTATCCCCACCTATTGTTGATGCATCGAGTATCATCTGGTATCTCACATGTGCCAATGTATCTTCCATATTGCTAGTGGACCCATCATGATGTGAGTCGTACTCCTCTGCCTTGGTAGACCTGAGTGGCATGACTCCTCACATGCTAATGGGGATGTCACTGTTGTGTAGATCCTCATTAGTGGCTCATGTGTTGAATACATCAATGGAAGAATATCATCCTAATATATTGTTGTTGGCTTCAAGGGGCTTGGACCCAGGTTCAAAGTGTACTGCATAGCAATAAAATCCGTAACCACTAGCCCTTTGGGCAATGACTTGCAAGCAGATCACATTCTCACCCAAAGTGTTTATGGGAGGTTGCAGAACCAATTTTCTGTAGCCAGAGGGATACTACGCTATGGAATCCATGTATTCTCTTATGTTTTTATACTTATATACAACTTCACATACATAAAATACTTCGTGTGATGCTTTACTTAGCATATTTTCACTTATTACATAAACATATTAGAGAACAATATAACATGTATTCTTTCACATAAAAAAGTAAAAAGAAAGCATAAAAGTACATATGAACAAAAATTATGAATACAAATACAAAAGACTTCACCAAAAATTCTTCTTTATTAAGATAGATCTTTCAGTAAATACAACCTCTTGACCATTGCACCTGGTTGCAGGTGGTCTGCACACTCAGCTACTAGCTCTTCCAATTCCTCTGTGAACTCAGCTATGGAGCCTTCCCTTTAAGGTCCAAAATAAAGATTAAAGACATAAAGTATGATCAATTCATTTATGTATGACTATCCTCGAAAAAGCATTACATTTCTACCATTGTGTCGAAGATGCCTTTTAATGTAGATTTTAAATCCTTCTCCCTCTGCTCCCGTACTTATTGTGGTATGACTATATGCTACCTCATTTGTATCTTATTAATATTGACTTCATACTCAACATTCATTTGTCCGAGATTATTCTTTGAGTCCCTTATCGCAAGGGAATTATTGGCAACCTTCTCTGAAGGTGACTCTTCTTTGCCAACCCTTGCGTCTAGATTTTTGCCACAAGTTTCTGCGATGAATATTTCTAGCTGCCACTGAGGTGCTCCATCCCTTCCCTTGATCAATTGATTGAGCTCCTTCTTCAGTGAAGATTTTTCCTTTTCCACCTGAATGTAGAAATTTTGAATAATATGACACTTATTCACAGAGATTATCCTAATTATACACTATTTGTGGAATGCATGCATAATACATAACCTCCTCTACGTTGATCATCAATTTTCAGAATTAAAGAAACAATTGCATGCGCACATTGAAACATCAATCACACATATCAACACAGTATATCACGGGGAAAGCATACAGCTGAAAACCCCCAACTATCTGTATATTCTATTGATTGAGAACATTTAACAATACATAGTACAATACTCCTCGCAAGTACTCAGTACTATCTCCACCTGTTACACACAAACTAGCTCAGATCTGAATCAATCACAGGTTCAAATCTCCTCCGCTGCTTGCCTGCCTCTACTGCACAATCCTGCATGAGAATAGATGAGAATGGCTGATCCAAACTCGTATTTCCCTTGTGTTGCACTACGCAATCCTCATTGGCAATCTCAATCCACTGATTGTGCAAATCTCATGCACAAC
>APFE031365209.1:206639-241639 GCA_000404065.3 Pinus taeda
ATGCACAACTATAGTCACAACTGACAGCTGTCTTGCCCTTTCACTCACCTCTAACACTTGTCTCCACTGAACTGTCCATGGACTGAGTTAACTGATGTATTCTTTAGTTGATTTATGAGTTAATAATTAGTGAATTAATTAATAATTAATTCACACCACTCATCACTAGTGTATTTGTCAGTTAGACTAAATACAACTAGTTCAATCAAACTGAACACAACTCCATCAACTCCTCAATCAACTCCACCAAACTCAATCACTTGAGTTCTAACTAAAGTCCTTCATGCAATAGCTCAACTAACCCATTAGAAAAGCGTATTTCCTTCTGGCAGTTTCATGTGCCGCATCTGTAGCTCGAACTGAAGTGCTGCAAGAAGATAAGATAATGTTTATAGTCCAAATAATATTAAGAGCTAATAATATTCGATTGTTCTATTTTTACACTGGCAGTCTAAAAATAGACTCCGCCCATATGTCTAAAAATAGAGGTCCATCTATTTTTACCAACATGACCAATCATCCATAAATAGCATCCTGCAACTCATAGACCAGGATCCATATGTCTAAAAATAGACTTTGCGCCAAAAATAGCCTGCGGGCCCACTTAGTGAAGGCGACTTCTTTTCACTAAGCTCCATCATCTTGTTGCATTTTCAACACTGAATGCTTAACGACGAAGTGCATTGTTCTTGCTCCTTCAGTTGATCTGTAATACTTTGATGGAACTCATGTAATACCTGAGTTGGCAGTGCGGTGATGTTCATGTTTAACACAGTCTCACCCTCTTACTTGCTCTCTATCCTCGATGGATTCAAATTGTAACGCTCCACTTGGTATCTGCAAAATCCTCAATCCAATTGTTGTCTCTATCCATCGCTCTAGTTGCAGTAGATGACTTATTTGTGCTGGTTGTCTAGCTATCCGTGCCAATACCTTTAACTCCGCGATGCCTTGTTACACATCTGTCAATATTGTTTTGTAGCGATCATTGACCTTGCTCCATGCCTCTTGTGTTACTTCCTAGATCTTTTTGTCAATCTCGTTGATGTCCCCATCAGTGAATACAAGCAGTATCGTGCCCTGTTATTTTCTCGCCTTTTGTTTCTTCCTTATGCTCGATGTAGTTACTATAAGTCCCCTCTTTTTGATGATGAATGATGATTCCTTTGTTGGATCTATGCTGCTGAGAGGGTCCTGGATATCTTGTTCTGTCTCTAGCTCTATCTCTAGCTCTAGTTCCTCTGCTTCTTTTCCTTTGTCTCTCCTACTTGGACCCACATGCTATGTTGTGACCCCTACTACTTCAATGTCATCAATGGTTGTGGTCATCTATTTGGTTGAGCATTGTTGTATTATTGCGAGTAGGTCATCTTCAGTGACAAAATATGGTAGAGGGTGCCATATCTCCATTGGATCCTTCCAAGTCTCAATGTATACTTTATGAAAATCTACCTTGAATGTTACGATGTTGCAATACTTCTCATACAAGCTATGTGATAACCTGGGATACTAGTTCACCACCATGTGAAAATCCATGTCCAATAACACAAAGAAAATTATGTTCTCCTGCGTGCACAACGGATCCGTGGTATGCCATAGTGAGGCATACCACGTGGCTTCACAGACAACTATTTCGACTAGTAGAAATTGTGAGTCCTCCAGCTCCTTCCATGCTAACAGTGCGATGATCAAAATCAACCACGCATAATGAAATGTTTTTCCTTCTTCCTGTGCCTCGTGGAAGTCCTCCGAAAACTCCTTGCATAAGTACCCGACTTAGTTTAACTCAACCCCAACACTCCACTATGAGGCCAAAGAAACCACGGTTGTGGGGACTTCGTTTTCTCTACATTTTCTCATTATTTTTCCTCCTAAAATACGTGTGGCGAAGAGCACCCCTTGGTCGCTAATAGAGTTGATATCATAACTGCGTGACTTCTTGATAATCATGAACTTCTCTTTCATGGTTTGTGTCATTCCCTTGTCTTGGTTTTTGTGAACAAACTCTTCGACGGGGTCCTTTCCTTGATAGGGCAGCCCATTAATTCTTCTTATCAACATCTCATCGGTCATGATCCTCTTTCCTTACCAGAGGCTTCTGTCATGCACCAATGCTAGTAACTGTCGCAGACAGGTTGTGTTTGATGTGCTTCTACCGAAGTGTGGTACATATAACATGTTTAACCAGCCTGATATCTGCAATCCTGCAACTCACCAGTGCGGCTCCAACCTCGTAACTCCTCTTTCTGGAAAATAGATCTGGTGTAGGTACTTTCTCAACTAGAACTGTAGATATTTACTTCTTTCGTTAAATTCCCAATCCTCCATTGTTAATTGTGGGATTTTCCCCAACAATTTGCCTTCAAATGGAACTTTCTCCGGTAGAAATGGCGTGAACGTGTCGAAATTTACATCTTTTTGATCTTTGACCTTCTTGGCACCCCGTTTCCTCAGTGGAAAATATGGTGGAAGTATAGAGGGAATTTTTGTGCCCTCTGTCTCTATCTGGGGCATCTCAGCTTCCTCCTTGCCATAATGGATTTCCTCTGGTTCTTCCTAATGTACTTGCTTCTTCACCTTCTCCTTAGGTTTCTTATCTTCCGTAGGCTTCTTCTGCTTCTATTTTGTTGTCTTCTTCCTTGGGAATGTTCTTAGCTCTACTCTAGAGGCTTCAACTGACCTCTTTTTAGGTCTTTTCTTAGGTTATTCTTTTGTAACTACTTGTTTTCGTGGCGACCTCGCGCGCCTTGGGGACATGCGTACACTCGTTGCTGCAGTTTTTCCAATCTGTGCTCCCATGATACCTGCTAACCCTTTCTTTGCTAATTCTCTAGCAATTTCCTTAAAGCTTCTCTCAGATATACAATAATACTCTTGATTGCACATTCCTAGACTTAATTCTTTAGATAGAAAAGTGTAAAATGTGGAGTGGGACATAGCTTATATAGCGAATTTAAATTTTGAACCTCGGGATTAGGTTAGATCTTGTTCATTTAATGCAGGTATGGTGCTAGATCTGACAAGTTGTGCTTCATAAATGCATTTCTCCCACACCTTTTAACGAGAACTTCCTTTTAACGTCAACCTTTTCCTTCCAATGATCATATTTTTCAAGTTAACTTCGACAATCATGAACTAATCTACCTCCGTCACGGTTCTTTGAAACTTTGACATACTTATGAATATTGTGCAGTAATCCTCCTTTCGCACAGTTCTTCCTCACTTTGACATACTTCTGAATATTGCGCAGTAATCTTCCTTTGGCACAGTGCTTTTTGACTTTGACATACCCTTGAATATTGCGCAGTAGCCTTCTTCGGCGAAGTCCCCTTTTGCATAGTAGTTTATAGTATAGTGCCTACTTTTAACTGGAGGTGGCACTAAGAATCTGCTCCTTTCGTCTTTCAGTGCAAAGCTCCAAGGGCAGAGTCATCCTTGTAAACCTTCAATCTGCTACCATTCACTCATCCTGGAATCATCTAACCATTTAACTTCGTGAGATGAACTGTGCCACCATTAGATACATTTTGATGATATACGGTCCTAACCAATGTGCCTTAAATTTTTCCTGGGAACTTCGTGAATTTGCTATTGTATAAGAGTACAAGATCTCCTTCTCGGAATTTCTTTTGCTTGATGTGCTTGTCATGCTAGGATTTCTCCCTTCCTTTTGTACTTTTTGATGAAAACCTACTATAAACCTGTCCTCTTCGAAAGAAAGAAATTGCGTCATCCTCTCCTCCATTATATCAGAATTTTCCATGTCTGTGAAGGCTGCAATTCTTAAATTGGGCATAATGTATTCCATAGGCATGACTGCTTCTTGTCCATATATCAACCTAAAAGGTGTTTGGCTTGTTAATTTCTTGCATGTTGTCCTACATGCCCACAACACTGCTGGAATCCTTAGATACCAGTCATTTTTGTTCATATTGCACACTTTTGTGAGTGCATTCTCCATAATTTTATTGAAAGCTTCGATTGTCCCATTTGCTTGAGGGTGATGTGGGGCACTTTTCTGATGGTGTACTTGAAACTCTTCAGTCATCGCCTGAATAGTCCGATTAAAGAAATGTGAGCCTTGGTCACTCATTAATATCTCCAGACACCCAAATCTTGACAAAATGTATTAAAAAATGAACTTCACTACAGTATCTGTGTTGCAATCCTTCATTGGTTGTGCCTCGACCCACCTCGTCAAATAATCAGTTGTAGTGATTATGTATCTTGCGCTGATATTCTTTCCTGGTGGGTTAATAGGTCCAACAAAGTCAATATCCCATTTGTTAAATGCTTGCAATGTCACGTATGGATTTAATGGATTCTTGTATCTTCTAGATGGCCTTCCTATCCTTTGACATATATCACATGCTCGATAAAACTCTTTTTCATCCTTATGTACTGTGGGCCACCATAACCCAACTCTCAATATTTTCTACGCAATAGCCTTTCCTGCATAATTTCCACCTTCTACTCCTCCATGAGCTTATGCTAGAATACTCTTCCTTTCATGTTTAGGGACGTATCTATGCAGTATTTCATCTGGTCCCATTTTATATAAGTTCCCTGCAATCAACGTGAAATCAACTGCTTTTACCACCAAATCCGTTTTCTACTGTGTAGTGTACTCCGTGGGTGCCATTCCTGCGGCCAGAAAATGAATAATATATGTGACCCTGATTGTGAAAAACTGCACGTCGGGTAGGTTATATTTGATACTAGTGGGTTCTTCTCCTCTTTCCAATCTTAACAGATGATCCTGACATTCAATTTTCCCGACTTACCACAACCTCAAAATTGTACTCCTGGAGCAACAAAAACCATCGACAGATTTTTCCTCCTAAGACAGGCTTATTCACCAAATATTTCAGCGCAGAGTGATCAGTGAACATCTTAAAATGTGCTCCCAACAAGTAGTGTCTAAACTTCTGTAATGCATAAAACACAGCTAACCCTTCTCTTTCTGTTGTAGTATATTAATTTTCTACCTTGGACAATTTTCTTGTTGCAAAATCTATGGGGTGATAAACTTTGCCTGCTCTTGGCTGTGCCAACACTATACCCAATGCTATGAAAGATGCATCTACATGTACATGAAATTCCTTATTCTAGTTTGGAAGAACTAAGATCAACACAGTTACCATATTATCCTTCAGTGTATCCATACTCTTATAAAATTCTTCGTCCCATTTAAAAGTGACATCTTTCTTCAATAATTTCTCCATTAGCGGAGTTATCTGTGCATACCCCCTTATAAACTTTCTGTAATAGCTAGTCTTTCCAATTTTCATGCGCAGTTGTCTCACTCTTATAAGTGTTGGCAAGTTCACAATGACTAATATCTTCACGAGGTCCACCAACAAACCCTATTTTCACACAATATGCCCCAGGAGTATACAACAAGGCACACAAAATATACACTTCTTCAAGTTAAGTGAAATCTGATGCTACCTACATGTATCCAACATAATCCTTAAGCTCAAAATATGCTTTTTTAATAGCCCAAAGATTGTCCAATCATCAAAGTAAACTTCCAATAATTTATGTATGTATTCCTTAAATGCGGCGACTACAACTCTAGAAAATATGGCAGGTGCATTCTTTAAGCCAAAAGGAATCACCGTGTACTGGAATGAGTCCCACTCTGTTGCAAAATTTCTCTTGTGTCTGTCTTCTGGAGAAATTATGATTTGATGGTAACCTGAAAAGTGATCTATGAAAGAATAGGCCTCACGACCTCCTACATTGTCCAATACATCGTGTGTAAATGGCGTAGGGAAAGGGTCATGCACACATGCATCATTTAGTTTCCTCAAGTCAACACAAGTTCTAAACTCTCCTTTAGTCTTCTTTTCCTAAACTATCATGGGACTTACCCATTTAGACTCTTCGACAAGTTTGATGATCCCTACTGCAAGCATTTTGTCTAGTTCTTCCTTCACTTTTTCCTTGTATTTTAGATTCAACCTATAGGGTCTTTTATTCACAGGCTTCATGTCAGGTTTCAGAGGGATCCTCATAACTCCTAGGTCCCCTAATATGCCCTTCATTTCTAAAAAAATCATTGGTAATGGCTCTTGTTATTCACGTAGCAGCTCTGTGATTTTACTAATTGTATCTCCGTCCCAATAGTCTCTAATTGTCGAGAACTTCGGCTCATCCTCTGTCCCAATATTCACTTTATATGTTTTGATTGGTTGTGTTATATTCGGTATTTCTAGTTCTGGTCCAAAAACTTTGCAATGTCCTTTCAATTATGGTATATCAATAATGAGTGGATCTTCATCTTCTTCGTCTGTGATATTATAACATTCCAATGTATTTTGTAACTGCGCAACCCAATCATGTTGCCAAGTTAATGGAGCTTCATTCTCAAAATACTTGGCTCTAATTACCTGAAGAGCCGGGTCTATACACGGACAATCATCTTCAAAACTGAATGTTACCATGAACCCTTCAACCAAATCTATAGAGTTCGCAGTTCCATGTCATAGTTCTGTTTCAAGATACCAATTCATAGGAATCGTTTCTAGTGTGTGGATAAACCCATGTACCTACTCTTCTTCTGGAATTTCTTTGCAAACCAAAGTTAATTGATGAATATACTCCTGAGGATCAACCTTACCATCATAATTTACTTCTATTTTTGTGTCGATTGAGAGAAACCTGGTTCACATTAATCTTTGACACTACTGCCAATCTTCTATATTTCTTTTATGACTACCCCACCATCCAGTGGGTGTAGCCTTCAGGGCTACATCCAAAGCTTGCAACCTCTGTTCTTCTAGTATTTATCTTTCATATTCATCAAGGAATAAGCTTACATCTTTGATCCATCTTAATAAGGTGGATCACATACCTCAGATGTTATGTATCGAGGTGATTTTGTGGTAGAAACTTCATATAACCTGTTCTTCCAATTTTCCAGTTCTTCCTCAGAATCTGAAGTACAAAAGCTGTCCTGTTCCTAGCCCAATTTTCCGATTGTAGTGGGGTTAATTCAATTTTCCTCCTTAGTTGTTATATAATAAATGTTGTTGACATCTGCGTCGCAATACGCATCGTGGACATGCTCTGTATAATGCACTCCTTCTGAGGGGTCTAGAGGGACAATGACCCTCATATCATATTTTTCAAACACCATTTGTCTCTTCTTTAAATTGATTATCGCCAAATTATCGAAAGCCAAATATGATCCAAGCAGTGCTAGATAGGGGTTGCTATCATCTACAATTTCAATCACTTGGAAGTCTGCAATGGTTCAGACTCCTTCTATGTCTACTATGATGCCAGGTAACCTTCCCATAGGGACAATCTTCTGTTGGTTGGCCATCCTTAAATGTATCGGCGACCACTACAACTTCGCTCTTCCCATTAACTCCCAATTTTTCTTAGGTAACATATTGGCATCAGATCCTAAATCCAGGATTACCAGATCCATATCATATTCCCCGATCTGTGCATTTAATCTCATTTCCTTCCCCATTCTCTTCTTGTGTCAATGTAAATTGTTCACTGCGCGGAGATTGCTTCACGGTATCTCTTTATTAGCGTAGGAGTCTATCAAATCTTGGAGTCCTTCAATAACCCTTTGATTCCTTAACAACATCATGCAATTATATAAAAATGACTTCTTAATACTTATATATAAGTCTTGCATTGGAGTAGACATTTTGTTGCAATCCTTATTTGGTATTAACTTCGGTTGCACACTAGATGTTGAAGCCCCCCAACATCCATGAAGCTTCACTTCGCTCCCATGAACGTTTCATTTTCCTTTTGGATGCTAAACTCAGGGGCCTTTTCTATGGTATTTCTTACACGTGTCTCTTCTACTTTCTTCTTACCTTTATCATCTCCCGTCATAGCTCCACTCCTTGTTACGATGTTGATGCGTGGCTCATCCTCCCTTGGTTGATCAGTCATCATTTGAATATTTGCTATGAGCTGCTGGTTCTTTTTCTCTTGCATCTTCACGATAAGGAAAGGACATTCTTCTATTATGTGATCAAAAGATTTGCAGTAGTTGTAGGTTGTAGTAGGGTTCCGATAGTCTCATGCGAAGTGTCTTGCCTGTCCACAATTATAATAGATAATTTGGTCGCGTCCTCGACCAACTCCTCATCCTCGTCCTCATCCTCATCCTTGGAAGCCTCCTCAACCAACATGTTGGCCTTGATCCTCATGTGTATGTCCTTTAGCCTGCAGTATATAAGCATCAACAGTGCACTCCAACATCAAGTCATAACTTTGACAATTTCTCTCATCTTGGCCTGCTGATTTACAAAAGTTGCAAAATAGCTATTTTGGGGTCTAAACGTACTTTTGTAATAAATATCAATCGTTAGAGAGATGTTCGCCTCTCGTTCTACAAATATCACACCACAAACTTGATCCTTGGTTTACTGTAATAGGTGCTCCACTTGCCAAGTAATCTCTAAACACAAGGCATTAATCCTTATAGTGGCCCTCTGCTTTGAATTTTGTACACCACACTTCTGTTCTGGTTTCTTTACTTTTCTTGAGATATTTCAATTCCAAGGTCAAATTTGCTAGCTGACTTTGAATTTTTTGTACTCCTGCATGAGTATCTCCAATGGGCGAGGCTTCCAACTTCATTGCGATCTCTAATGCTTCGACTTGAGTTGCTATCTTTTTTTGCATCAAGGGTAACGTGATATGTGGCAGCAGCATAATTATAAACCATTCTTTATGTTGTTCTAGGGGTATGTTAAATCTTACTTGTCCCATTAACACCTTCAATCGTTGGTCCAACACCCATACAAACTCAGTAGCTATCTGTTTTATTTCCTTTAGCTTTGTAATGCACTGTGATTTTGATTTCAGCTTCTTGAATTCTAATACCAGTGCTTTCTTAATATCATCTAGTGAAGAAGCCTGATTAGTCATAGAATACTTCATGTACCATGTCAACGCTCTCTCTCGCAAGATCATGATGAGTTGTGCCTTCTTTACATCTTTGTTAGTGATCTGTTTTGCTTTCCATACTCCGTCAACTACAAACTAGAACTGCTCAAGATCCTCTGATCCAATTCCTCTAAATATAGGAATCTTAATGTCATCGACCATTTTTCTTCTTGGGGGGTTAGGGGGGAGGGGGCGTAGGGGAATTATGGGGGGCGTACGGGGAGTAGATGGATGAGGAATCCCAAATATGCCATGATTTTTCTCAATTCCTAACTTCAACACATCTTCAGGATGGGAGAGGGAATACTGCGGGGTTTCAGGGTTAATTCATTCTTCTTCACTCTTAGGACCACTTAACAAGGGACTATAGTCAGTATCAATAAATTTCATCAGTTCGTGTTCTATTCTATATCACTTTCCACTTCGCGTAGACCCTGATCCTGGTTCAAAATTATTCCCTATTCATCTAAACATTAATTTGACTACATTCGTAGTATGCCCTTTTCGCACTAAATAATTTTAATCCTCAAATTCAAATAATTTAGGTACTTACCTCATGGACCCTTCAAAAATATTCGCTCAACATTGTTGTAAGATACAATTTTGTCTATTGCAAACTCAGTAATAAATCCTCCTAGGATACTGCCAATCCAAAAATCAACTGCTCTTGAGATACTGTTGTTAGTATTCCTGAGTTGTTGTATCAATTCAGGGATCCACGTGTTAGGATCATCGTTTTTGAAACAAGTCTTATGCTCAGTCAACTTTGATACCCATTCATATAGTTCATTAGCAAATGTTGTGAAGAAGATCTTGTGTTGTTCTCTAAAGAGATACTTCTACAACCAATATTTAGTCGACAAATGCATATTTATGTTTTCCTGAACTACAAATTCTCGCTCTTTTTGTTCAACCCACTCCTGGATTTCCTTCTTCGATGGATGCCAAAAAATATCCCTCAAATAGATCCTAGTCCCAAAAACGGAACCATTTGTTGGCTTAAGGGGGCTTGGACCCAGCTTCAAAGTGTACTACGTACCAAAAAAACCCTCAACCACTGGCCCTTTCGGCAACGATCTGCAAACAGATCCCAATCTCACCCAAAGTAGTTATGGGAGGTTGCAGAACTAGGTTTCTATAGCCAGAGGGATACTGCACTGTGGTATCCATGTATTCTCTTATGTTTTACACTTATCTATAACTTCACATACATAAAATACTTCGTGCTGATGCTTTACTTCGCATATTTGCACTTATTACATAAACATATCATAGAAAAATATAACACATATTCTTTCACATAAATAAGTAGAAAGAAAGCATAACAATACATGTGAACACAAATTATGAATATAGATACAAAAGACTTCGCCCAAATTTTTCTTCTTTATTAAGATAGATCTTTTAGTAAATACAACTTCTCGACCTCCACACCTAGCAGTAGGTGGTCTGTGCACTCAGCTGTGAAGCCGTCCCTTTAAGGCCCAAAATACAGATTAAAGACAGAAAATATGATCAATTCATTTATGTTTGACTATCCCTGACAAAGCATTACATGTACTTAAATACATTACATTGCTACAAAAACCATGTTCCACATACCATGGACTCAACAAAAAAATGAACTAAAAGCTCAATACCTGTTAAAAAATGAGGGGATTCAACCCACCCTGAATCCCCTAGACGCTTGTGCGGTAAATACAACTTTGCAGACTTCGCGCACTCTGCTCCTCAAAATGCGGAGTCTTCAACCAAAACTAGACCAAGTTGGGCTGCACCCAAGATCTTCTCTATTTGGTGGCATATAATTTCCATCCCATCTGAATACCTCTCGTCGGGGCATGCTGACCACCCTTCCACTCCATGTATGAATGATGTGCCAAGACACCTCCCGAAGTCTGAAACCAACCAGCTACTAGTGTTGACCATAACTCTAATGGAAGTACGAAGGAATATGAATTCTTCATCACTGGGTCAATCACCCTGCCAACACCATAGTCATCCTTCACACCTGGTAACTGATTGAAAACTGTTGGCATTATGCTGCATGGGTTGTACTTGATGGCAACCCACTCATAGAAGATCATCTCACTTAGTTATAACTAGATGAATCTTCAAGAAGAGATATCAGATGTGACTGAATGCCTGGGGTGCAGGACATCTCAAAGGAATCAGATGATAGTTCTATGTGTGACAAGTTAGCTTTTCCATCAAGTCCAAATGCTAACCAGGGTCTCCAATATCCACTACACCCATGTCAATCGAACTTGGATTGTACGTATCCTCATTTGAAATATATCTGTATCCACATCCTATGGGTGTATAATTAGAAACCTCTGGAATATACCTCTCTACAAGTGTCTATTCATCTAGGTGTTCTGTATGCTCCACTATCACAAGAGGCTCCTCCATCAAATCATGATTGGCCCAAACATCCTCTTATGTGATGGTTTCCCTAAAAGAATGTACACAATTCAATTCCATAGAAAGCTGGTTAACTTGTAACTCCGATGCTTGAAGGGCCATATTAGTGCTTTTCAAGGACTCCAGGGAAATCTTAAGCTCATAAGTAAGCCTTTCAACTTCCTCCTCTTTCCTTACTAGCGCATCATGATATATCTCAATAAGCATAAGTAGGTGATATATATCTAAAAGGAGGTATAGGTAGTTAGATTTCATCTCTATCGACGCATTCCCGAGAGTCTGAAAATATGCAAGTGAAGGCTCTCCTCCTAAACTGTCATGTGCCACTGCACTTCTCCAACAATAATTTGTCACCAATACTGGTGCATCATGATATTTACGTGGGCTGCCCTAATCTTGTTTGCATTCATCTTCAATTGGTTTTGCAAGCTATATGCATAGGTAGGCTTGTGAGCAACATCAACTGATGGGTTTGGGTTTGCATTGTTGACTACCTGTGTATTTTCATCTTTTCACACCCCTTGGGAATCATCATCAACTATCGTAGCCTCATGATTTTATTTTTACTCATATTCTAATTCAAAAATCTCACTAAGTGACGATGTGCATTCTGTAGCAATTTTTGATTCCCTTTTATCCCAAACTTCCATTCCAACCTATTGGGGTGAATATGTGATAGCTTTATTTTCAACTGGAGTGACTTTTCTCAATTCATTCTGGAAGCTTTAGTTATAGTTTCCATCTTCAATCCTTGCTTCCTGGTCCTTGACTAACTTTTCCTCTCTGGATTTTCTACTCCCCTTTCTATTTACCGCATTTGCTAACACCCATGCTTCCATGTCCTCTATCACCTTTGCAAATGTTTTGTTATAATTTTCAAATTTTTTGGCAAATAATTCTTCTTGACTTAGAAGAATTTTTCCCTTGTTATAATCTTCCCTTTGAACCCAACAACTGTATCTTTACACCTTCAAATTAAAGTCCTTGAACTTGGATCTTCAAAGATAACCCACGTCTGAGCCAAGATCAATGCTCTGATACTAGTGTAGTATTCTAAATAAGGAAATATTCCAAAATGTCACTGAGTTTTATGAGTTTAGTATGTTTTTTTCTGTGTGATATTTCATCAAACACTTAAATGGCATACTGTTGTAGTTATAAATTTCTGTTTGATCAATTTATACATCAACATATTCAGATAATAATGTTTAATCAGATTGTAACCAGTAACTAGAATGGTACCTTATGCTCAGAAATAACACATACCGTTGATACAAATCCCACTTGAAAGTGACCACAACTATTCACTGTAATCTCTGAGATCTTCTTGTGTTTTCAGTGAGGCATTTCTTCGAACAGTTTGATCACTATTAGTTGTAAGTGCACTTTTCCCCAATACATCCTTAAATAAACAAACTCATGACTAAATAAATAAGCTCAGAAAGACATATATCATTCATAAAACATTCCACAAGAAATACACCACTGACATGACCCATATGATAAGAGATTGAGTGTTTTTAATTGAAGGAAATGACCCAAAATTACAACAACAACGAATTTATTAGCACTTAGGCATTTAAACAATTGCTACAAGGCACAAAACTAAGATTTAGAACCTGGTAATTACTTCAACAAGAATACCTGGGAACAATAGACGATTTGGTGAAGGGTATCAGCTCCCCAATGGAAAATATATATTCACAGTTTATTTCTCTGTATACAATAGCTCAATAGGTCCCAATGACCAGAGGTTCAACCCCATTTCAAGCCTGGAGTGTCTCCTTATAGCGCTACCTTCAACCAAATAGATTAATTACCTTTGTGTGCACCTTAATGGCTTGATTTTTCAGCAAGGGTAGGTGTAGTCTTATGCTAATAGTGCACCCAACCAGAGGTATGACTCTCGAACAATAAATGAACTACTTCACCCAAGAGAAACTCAACCCAAATGAAGCTAGAACTTGTTTCCTTCAACCATATGAGATTTGGTCACTAAATCGATCCCTATGAATGACATGGAAGTTGGGACTCTTTATGGGCTCCTTCAACCTATCAAGATGAGATATAAAATACCAGATAAGAACATAAAATCAATCAAAAAACTTTTCTACCTCAATATCTCCAGCAAATATTCTTCTCCTTTGAATCCAAATGACTAATCTAGGTGATTTCATTCACAAATTCCAAACTAGGGTGTCTTGTTTCAACACCGAAGTTTGTTATGATAACTAGGGTTCTAAACCATAAGATTCTCCTTCTAACTCTCTCTAAGAGCTCTTTCTCCAAACTCACAATGCACAAATGAGGAGAGTCTCCTCATTTTCCTTATTTAATGAGTTTAGGGTTGTCTTTTCATCTTCACTGCCCCTTTTTTCTTTTCTTTTTGTTTTTTTTATAACTCACTTGCCTCTTCCCTCCAATTAAATATTTAAAAACACTTTGCCTTTATTTATTTAATAAAGTTACTTTTATAAACTAATTAAAGTCACTTTAATGCCGAAAAATGCTTAATTCGCCTCTGTGGTCGCACTGGCCACCCAAAGCCCCCTTTTATTATTCTTCCCTGCAAATATTTTCACCCTGATTGCAACGAGCTATTACACTAAGGTGTTTCTCCAAGTGATCAGCCCAAAACAACACCTTAAGCATAAATAATTAAAATATACCTGTTATTAATGTCATTTTATGAAAATCATCGGAATGCAACGGAACCAAGAGAAAAATGTGTTGAATTGATCTAGATGATGAAATATGTTAAGTGATCCCAGTCAGACCCATAAAACTCCTCTAAAACCCTCTGGGCCCACCAATGGAGTAATCCTACTCCTATGACCAGACTAACACAAGCTTTGGAAAACCCTCCTAGCCACCTCGCCTATTAATCCAAATTCAAGAATATGAAAACGAGGTTGGATTTTCTGAAAATTATAGTTCATTGTTTGTATGTTTTGAAGTCAATTACTCCATTTTCTAGGATCAGTAGATTCTAAACATTGATATAAAGATTCACGAGATAGTGGATTTTAGTATGTATTTCTTTGTTTTTTAAATTTCTCCTTCAATAATCTCGTAACTGCATTTCCTCCGAATGTTTGGAAAAGTTCAATTAATTCAAAATTCGTTATGTTATTAATTCTTTGAGTTAGGTTTTCAAAGGTTTTCAAAGGTTCTCATTCTGGTCTTCTAAAGCCACCTTAGGATTCATTGTGCATGCCCTATTGTGGTGGACTGTTTTTCTTCTTCTTCATCCATCTACAACAAATGAAAAAGGTCTAGGATCTGCTATCCACCTTGCCTTTATCAATGTTGATTAGACAACCGGTTATCTTAGTAAACATATCTAAACCCTATCTATTTGACTCCATCACCCAATGGGTTATTGATTTTAGGCCCAACCAAACATTACAAAAACACAACTTATCCAAAATATCTAGCCACAATGTGAGATTCAAAGAGAGCCCTCTCTAGATTGAAGGGGCTAGCCTTTAATCTACAAGTTGGAGTGAAAAGGTCACCTTGGAAAATTATTTCCCACAACCAAGAGAAACTTTATAAGTGCTAACATCTCGGTGACCATATTGGGGAATTCGAAGGGAAAACATGAATTTAGATAACAATATTGTCTCACATTTTTGCTCTAGCGACTCCATAGTGTACAGTTTGAGGCTATTTAATTGGAAATTTTGACATATAAAAGGACTCATACAAGGAGCCATCCAAATCCAAATCCACCAGAGGTATTGACAAGCCCTGAAAAATTCTTTAGGAAAAGGAAAGCTGCAAAAGAAATAAGTACCTTTCTTTAGAAAAATATCTTTATCTTCCTTAAGATATACAATCTGTTGAAGACATTGAGTTAGATTTGAAATTTTAACATAGTCTATTTAGATCGAGTTCAAACTCCAATTTGTCAGACATAGTACTTGATGAAACAAAGCTAAAACCTTTTACTCCCAATATTGTTCAAAGATTAAGTAATTTAGAAGAAGATAAATACATTTGGTTGCAGTTTTACAATTTAGAACATCTGGTTCAACAAATTCAAACCATTTTTTCTAAATCTCCCACCTTCAAGCATCCCGTTCCATCATTTTTTGCTCCAATAGCTTCACTTTCATTATTCATCCTACATAGCTCTGTTTCAACTACAATTGTTGGATCTATTATACCTACTTCATCAACTATTATAATTTTCTTTTTCACTTCCTCTGCCATTTGCATTCCAGATCCCTGTTATTAGTTTAACCCCACCTTATACAACCATGGTTGCTAGATATACCCCTCTCAATCTCTCAGCTCCTCTACATGATATGCCTTTGAATTATGGCCAATGTTTGCTTCAGTTTAATGGTACATGACTCCTCACAACTCAACAACATGTAGACAAGCTAAATTATTTTATTGATCTAGAGGAGGTAGATCATGAGGATGTTAAGCTCGAAAGTTTTGCACAAAGTCTGTCAGGGGAAGTTAAGAAATGGTTTCGAGCTTTACCAACAGGAAGTATAGCCAATTTTCAATAGTTTGAGCAACGCTTCAAGTAAAAAAGAACCCTCTGCAGATACTGAAAAAATATGAGAATTTAAAGAGGAATCCAGAGGAATCAGTTCAAGAGTTTACAATCAGGTTCAACAGAATCTATAACTCTATCCCCGCTAATATCAAGCCAACTCCTAGTTTAGCCCTATTACATTATCCTAATGGATTTGATGCTGAGTTAGCCTATCAACTTAGAGAAATAAATCCTTCTACATTAGAAGATATACAGAGCAATGCTATTGGGGTGGAGGCAAACCTGGTGGCCAAGAAAGATAAGATGAGGGTTGAAAGAAGAGTAGTATTTAAAGAAGAAAAAGTTGCTTCTTCATCAGACACACAATTTTATGTGATGTTAAAAACCATAGAGAAACTAGTTTATAAGTTGAAACCTCTTAGAAGTGAGTCCCAAAGTCAAGTGAGGAATCCTGGTTTTAGAAGACCATCTGGATCTCAGCCTTTCTAGAAGAATCTATATGAGCAGCAAACTGTCATAGCTCCCTTTCCTGAAAACTTTTTTGATGAGGAAGATAATGAAGAAGCCAAACAACAACATGTGAACTATTTTAACGATGAAGAGACACAAGTATTCATAACAAAGGAAGAACATGATAGGTTTGCAAGATGTTCAGGAGAAAAAGATGGTGAGCAGCTAATTTTTGATTCAAAAATATATCATCATGGGTATAATAATGTTTTTTCTTATTTTTAGAGGAAGTGTAATCTATGTGGCAAAAATGTGACTATTGCTAAACCTCCTTTAGGAAAGGTCATTGTGGAGCAAAAACAAATTGAGCCCAAGAAAACATAAGAGCCTAAGAAAACAATGGAAGTAAGGAAGGATGTCGTTAAGAAGGGTGAGGAAATCATAAAGGAAGGAAATGTCAAAGATATAGAAAAGGTCCAGTCTTCTTTCAACTTGGAAAATGGAAAAGGGAAGATTAAAATTTCCATCCCTTTTGTTGAATTGTTGAAGAACCAACGTACAAAGAAAAAATTTCCAAAATGATAGAAAAACTCACCAGCTGATCAAAATTTGAGCATCAATAGTCAATACTCTCTGAATATCCAAGATGATGCAACTGAGTTCTTATTTGGTCCACATGCTATTGAAGTAAATGAATATGTTCCACCTTTTTATGTAAGCTTTAATATCCATGACAAGGTTCTACATAATGCAATGCTTGATTCAGGGGCTTCATAAAATTTGATGTCCAAGATTGTTTGGATAACCTAAGTTTGGACATCACTAAACCATACAAGGATTTGTTTTCATTTGATTCTAGAAAGGTACAATGTCTTGGGTTGATCAAAGACTCGGTGGTGAATTTAAGTCAAATTCCATCAAAGAGCATAGTAATGGATGTTGTAATAGAAAACATACCACCGAGATTTAGTATGCTACTTTCTTGTGCTTGGGAAATTAAAGTAGGTGGTACCTTGCAGATGGACATGTCATATGCCTCCATCCTCGTTTTTGGAGAAACAAGGAGACTATACAGGTAGATTCAAATGAAATATGTGGTAAGTAGTAAAGAAAAACAAAAAAATCATCCAATTTATGTTGTAAACACTGATTTAGGATCATTGATTTTATTTAGTGATTTTAATTTGGAAGAAGAAAGTCAATAGCAGGTGGAAGAACACATTCAAACAAAAAGTGAACCAGTTGATACATATATGGAATGGAGTTTGAGATTTTATGTCTTTGTTTGCAAAGAAGGAGAAGGAGTTGGTATATGGATCATGCCACCTAAGGAACACAACCAAAAGTATTCTTTTAAACTAGATTTTGAGTGTTCTAACAATGTACTTGAGTAGCAAGCTCCAGTCATTGGTTTGAATATACTTAGAAAGCAAAGAGCTAGGATACTACACATTTTTGGTGATTCAGATCTCATTATAAATTAGATTAAAGGGTTATATCAAACAAAGCATCCAAGGATGAGGGCCTATAGAAATGAGGTTTGGGGTTTTTTTGATAACTTGTTTATTGAGACTAAAAAATCAATGGTTTCCATACAGGAAAATTACATTTTTGATTCACTAGCTACCACAACAAGTATGTTCAAAGTTCCTATTTATCCCAATCAATAATATCAGGTAGATGTGAAATACACACTTTTAATTCCAAACAACATAAAGAACTGACAAGTATTCAAATATGATCAACAAATAAAGATATTTTTGGAAATATTTGGTGAGTTTGCTAAATGTCCTATTGATGAAGAAAGAGATTCATAAAATCACGCTGAAACAAATGATTTTGTAAATGTTATAAGAGATTAGAAAATAATCCAACTAAGTAATAATTTTTTGCCTTGTGGATTAGTGCCTTTGGAGAATTTGTTTAATAGAAATGATGTAGCTGTCAAACCAAAAATGAATCCTGGGCGTAAAGAATTGCAAGACTGCAAATTGGGTATAAAAAGGAACCAAAGATTGTTAAAATTTCAAATACTTTAAATGAGGAACAAAAGAAAAAATATGTTGTCTTTTTGAAGGATTTTTCTGATGTATTTGCATGCAAGTATGAAGATCTAAGGGTTTATGACAGAGGCATAATTCATCATACCATACCCTTGAAAGAGAATTTTATATGGTATTTTGTCGCACTGCCAGTCTTGTATCTTGAATTGTCGCACTTTGTGTTGTCAATGTCATAAGTATCGCAAAGTGATGAAAGTTGTCACAAACAATGTATTCACCATGAAAAATGTTTGGAACTTCCCTGAAGAAAAGGAAGAAAACTTGCCTTGAAAGAATTTCAAAGAGTTTGTCAAAAACCTTGTTTTGTAAGGCTAGTGCTACTTTTATTAGGCAAATCCGTGCTGGTAACATTTTACATAACTAATGTCTAGTGTTGCCAACACTACTTTTATCACGAAAATCCATGCTAGTCCTCTTTAGGCAGCTTTTCCCGAAATAGAGGATAAAATTCTCTTGTTAGAAGGCTCGAGAACAACAATGTGGTTTCAAGGAAATGAAGATTGGAACGAGACCTCCCATTCCTGGCCCTTGATCCTATTTTCATGAATCTCTCCCTTGAGATGTAGAACTCCTCCCTCTTTTCATGGATCCTAAACTCCCTCCCCTTCCCTGTAAATGAATTTCCCACCACCCACTAATGGTTGGATATTGGTTGGTTGGTTGCCATTCTACTGTTGAACTATGCCCAATTGCTGCCCATTTTTCTAAGGAGAAATGAGTGCTTGAATGTTAAGGCTAGGATTTGGAAACTCACCTAAAGGGAGATTCCAACATCAAGGCTTAAGTGGTTGTAATGCTCCCTTTACCATTTATTAATAATACATTGTGTGCTTTCTTTCCATAAATGTGTCAATTATTGCTCATTTAGTGTAATACTCCTTGATCTGTTACATGGTTTATATTGGAACAAATTTTTCTATGTATGTGTTTTTTGTCTCCATGTGATATTCCTTGTAGGTATTCATCCACAATGGTGAAGAGGAGATTGAGCTTGGAAACGAAAACAATCAAGGATGACACCAATGGGTGTTAGCATCAAAGTGAGGTAGGTCATCTATCCTCCTTTGTGTTTTTTGGTATAAACTAGGAATATTTACATATACTTGTCTTCGTTTGTTGCTACATCCTCCCATAGGAATAGAGGGATAGTTTATGTCCACAAAAAGGATTTCCTGCTCAACAAAATGACGACTTCGTTGGGGAGTGCATAACCCTTCAAACCTCCCTTTTTTTTGGTCTATTTTGATAAGTTTGGCCAACCTCTTAGTGATCCATAGCTTTGATTGATTGTGGATCCACATTTTGAGTGTTGTGTGGTTTAGAGTTTCAAATCTAGGTCTATGTTCAACCTTGTTTATTTTTTCCTGAACTTTTCTCAACCATAGTGTTTTTTTATGAAAAACAGAGCACTACCAACACAAATTTTGTTGGTTATAGTAGCGTTGAAGACCCTATTAGCGTAGATTTTGACCATTATAGTTGTGCTGGTCCAAACAATGAGATTTTTTTAGGGTTCCTGACAAAATACCTAGAATGTTATGATCTCTAAAGTCTTTCTCCTACTCAGTGTGCATATAATTTTGACTTATTGTTGTTAGATTTTTTGTGGTTTGCAAAAGTTTGTTCCATGTTTAAGTAGTGAAAACGAACTTTGTTTCAATCTTTAGTTCTTTGAGTAATCAAATTTACTATTTTGCTGCTTGCGTGTGATTACTGATTTGTTGTATGATAAGAATTTTTAGTTCTTTTGGAAACTAGAAAGAAATTTCATTTGCATTTTTTAAGCCTTCATCTCAAAATTGATCATTACTTCTGGAAATTGCATTAGATTACATTGCACTGGAAAGTTGTTTTTAAGATTTTCATTGAGCATAGATTACATTGCTTGGTGTTGAAAGTTGATAAGTGCATCTTCATCCATTTTAAAAGAAAAAATTCATGTAGGTGAATTTTAGTAAATTAAAATTCATTTACTTTTTTTATCGTTGCATTGGAATTGTGAAATTGAAAAATCTAGTTAGAAATCTATTATTGGTTGCATATTTGATTGTTGCATCAATGTTTTCACTTCTTCCCTACACTAGATAGATTTCATTGAAATGAAAAGAGTATTTTTGGCATATTAGTTGCATCATAGGTGTGTTCAGGTGACGTTGATTTTTGAGCCTTGAAACTGAAACATAATTCAAGATCAACTTTAAAATTTATCTCAATTAACCTAAGGAGAATTTGGAACATTAACAGAAACATCTAGAGGTCTAGGCTAGAGACATGTTCTGACGTTGTTAAACGTAGGAGCTAGCATTGTTTTCCAGTGTTGCATCCTGAGGGTGAAATCTCGTTCCATGTATGTAACTGTATAAGATCGTTCCCCATGTACCTTTGGGTATATCAGACGATGCTCCATGCATGAAAATTATATGGGAATGCTTTCATTGAACGGTTACGCATTAGACAACACTTCTATGGATTTCACTCCTACTCACCGTCGAGTATATTTCCGGAGTTCCTTATAGGTTGCTATCCATCCATAGGTAACCAAGTCTATCGCCTTGTATACCATGATACACTGAATACACCATTCGGGGAGATTGGTTGCACGTACATTAAGTCCTTAGTTCGCCAAGGTGTATATTGTAGTTCATGGTTGCTTGGTAAACCATTTTCCTAGTTACCCCTTTCTTTTATTTGTATCTTTAATTTCTAAAATTAATTAATTGATCATGGAACAACATCCTTCTTGTGGAAATAATCCTTAGTAGATCTTAGGTTGAGACTGATGGCAACAATTCCTGAGTCCACCAATCAAGGAAACCCCTATGATGGGAATCGTGGTTCTTTTCCTTCTTTTGGAAATATTTGTGCTCCTTATATGGAAATGTTGTCCCTTCCTAGATTTACCATTGGTTTTCCAGTTTGGTTATTTTCAACCCCTATGGTTCTGAATGTCCAAACTCTCAACTGGGTTGTCCTCCACCAAAACAATATCAACCTCCTGTTGATCATAAAGTTAACTCTTTACCTCTTTGCCTATTCGGCCTTATTCCCCTTCTTCGTCTTCATCTAGTGAAAGCCTGCAAGTAAGCAACTAGTTGTACAAGAAGAAGAAGAAAAATAACCAGGGGGACAACAAAACAACCATTGCTATGTATGTAACTAGTAAGGAGAAACATTCCAATCAGCCCCACAAAGTTAAATTCCATTGCATTATTTATAAGGGTGAACACCTTCTTAGAGATTGTCTTGGTATTCCCAAGGTATTAGAAGTGTGGTCTACATGCTCACATTGGCCTTTGCCATCAGCCTCTGGAGATCATGCTGGTGACAAACCCTCAACTAGTGATAGAAAGGCCCATGGGAAAAAGGGTAAAGTCAAATTTCCCTATAGGTTATGTGAAGGGAATCATCCTATTCACCTTTGTCCTTATATGGATGAAGCCTCAAAAGTGTTGGAAAACCTTACTACTTCTCAGTCTCGTCTTCCGACTGGTTATCGAAAGCTTTTCCCTAATCCTCCATCATTTGGTGAAGTGCTTGACCAGAATTCATCTCTAGTCAATCCCACTCTCTTTGAATGTGAATCCCAAGAGCGCGTTCCCGATCGACCATTGGTTGAGAAAATGGTTGACTCGATTCCACCTTGAGTTGATCGTAGCTTTCCCGTAGAGAGTGAACCTCATACCACTTAGGTTCATCTTTTTTCTTTAGATTCCAATCAATGGGGGGGAAATCCTCCCATCCCCATGGTACAAGGGAGCGATCCTCCCATTCCCATAACACAAGGGGGCAGTTACCCCATTCCCATGGCACCCCTTCCAAGTGGCATGGTCACTTCCTCTGATTAGAGTTGACTCACATGATATTTCATTCCTTATTATGTGCCCTTCCAGATCATAGTACATGCTTATAATATACAAGTACCAACACAATCATAGATGAAGGTATCAGTTAGTATTATGTCCTAACCTACATGGAAAGCTTTAGGTTCTCCATAGCTTGTGCCCATTGCTCACAATCTGTTAGCTTTTAATAGAGGAAACATTCAACCGTTATGGATCCTTCCTAAGCTGCCTATTACTTTGGGAGGAAAAATCATCTATATCAATTTGATGGTTGTCCAAGGTCCTTTGGATTTTAACTTACTCCTTGGCCTTGACTATGTTTATGTCATGGGAGCTCTTGTCTCTTCTCTCTTTCGTATGATGTGTTTCCTGCATGAAGGAATGACCTTGACCATTGATCAACTTTCATTCATTGGTCCTAATTTGACTTCCAATCAACCATATTTCCTAAATGGTCATTATATACAAGTGGTATTACCCCACCATAGGTTAATTACATGGCCACTTGCTCCATGACTACGTCTACTTATGATATAGTTAATCATATAGTGCATCATGTACTAGAGACATTGGAGCCTGATCTTTCTATTAGATCCCTTGATAAGTATCCATTCTGGAGTGTTGTTTTCCCATCTGATGAGAACCTCTTGGAAGCCATGGCCCCTTATGGTCCATGAACCAAGTGTCAAAGAATATTTATTTGTCTTGTGTCAATCTCCTTATAAAATGAATCAAGGTTCCTGGAGCAAACTTCTTTGTCTTGTGTCAAGCTCCCTACAAAATGAATCAAGGTTCTCGGAGCGGAGTTCCTTGTCTTGTGTCAAGCTACTTAAAAAATGAATCAAGGTTCCCAAAACAGAGTTCCTTTACTTGTGTCAAGCTCGTTAACAAATGAAACAAGGTGTCATGAGCATGGTTCTTTTCACGTGTCAAGCTCATTAAAAAATAAAACAAATCCCCTTCCAATTTCAGTCTTTGACTAGATCTCATAAATTCCGAGTCAAGTCTTTCACTTTATCTCATAAATGAACCTTCATTCCATCCACCGGTTAGTAACCAATAATCTACTTAGGTGAATGAAATGAAGCTTGGGGGGCATGTACCTGAAATTGAGTCATTATTATGGGGGCATGCAAACTAATCTCAAGCATAGATTTTCTTTGTTTCAATATTGTGTAAAAATGAAACTAATCTCAAGCACAGTTTGTCTCCGTTTCAAGCTTGTGTAAAAATGAAACCAAATCCAAGCATATTTTTTCTCATGTCTCAAGCTTGTGAAAAAATGAAACCATCTTCAAGTATCCTCAAGCATAGTTTCCCATGTTTCAAGCTTGTGTAAAAATGAAACAGTTCCCATTTTACCTCTCATGATTTTCATTTTTATCAACCTGTTTTTGCTAAAGGAGCCTTAGTTTTTTCATTCCATCATCACCATATCTTTGGCCAATCATATGCTTTCACTTGGTTGTTTTATCCTTTCCTAAGGAAAATCTACAATGAGCGGTATTATTAGCTATCCTCTTGACCTTTACATGTTTTGAGCAGTTCCATCATGACTGGAACCAGTTGCTATCCTTTTATACCACTCGTTCCTCCAGGTGGACTCCTCTTTAAGCTCTTTTCAAACTCCAAAAATATGAAAATATTGTTGAGCACTTGTCTTTTTGAACTCGTAAAAGTAAATGAAAATATGTCTACTTAGTATAGGTTTAACCCTTTTTTGGACTTAGATAGACTAGCTACGAAAAAGGAATACCTTAGTCAAACATGGCTAAGAGGTTCTCTTGAGTATTGGTTTATAAATTTTCGAACTTAAGATACTATCTATGAAAAGGGACATCTGGAGTTTTCTTTTCACTTATTTTTCAAACTATCTAAGCATGAAAAAGATGTCGAGTTACCCCTTCGTCGGACTCGTAAAACTAAAATGACGAAGGACTTGTCACCGTGACGAGACCGAGCTACTCCTTCTTAGGGTTCGTTATAAATACTAGGATGGATTCATCCAATAGATGAAATTATACGAAAAGCATATGGTAACCTCTTCAAGCTTGAGATTAAAAATAAAGAGGTATTCGCTAGAAATAGTGGGGAAAAATGGAAAGAAACATATATCCTGTATTTTGTATGAAAGACAATATGTCACTCTTGAACATGACACTTATCTGTATCTCGTGTTGGGTTTGGGGCATCCTCACTTTTTCACTTGGCTTATCGGGTTTGGGAAATCCATTTGCCTCTCATTTTATTAAATCATATTGTCACCATGAACTCTGGTCCTATTTTGAGTCAAATGTTGCCAAATTCCAGAGTTGTGTCGTTGATATGTTCAAGAGAAGTCCCACCTACAAATTCAAACCACTTATACCTTGTTTGACTTTTTTTGCATCAATCTTGAATCACTCATTCCAACTCTACAAAATCCTATGTTTCATGTCGATGATGTGGGACACACTATGGCCCTCCTTCGATGGATCACTTCCTGTTGATTCCAACTCATTATCTAGGAAGATGATCTAGAAACGCCCTTTCAGTACCTTGGAGATTGCATGCCTCAATGGAATTTTCTTCGAATTCGACGATAGGATCACATCATTGGACTTTGATCGAATGATTCTGTGAGTGTTCGACTTCAACTTCATTGTTCACACTCATGGATTGTGTTATTGTACCTTGAGAGCCATCGCCATCATTGGTGGTTTCTCATGCCTGTTAACAATTTACATCATTGACCGGTACTAAGGTGGTTTCTACCATGTTCGACTCCGACACATCTATCCACATGGTGGAATTCATACTTTGGTTGGATCGAGATAGAGATGAAGACCCTGGGTTTTGTTTGATAAATCCAGGCTACGTGGAGTTATTAAGTATTCATGATTATAAACATGATCCTTTCTATACTGATGGCTAGGTCCATGCCGTCAATCCATGTATTTTTATATACTGACACTTTAGGCATACTTACATTATATATGTAAGATATATTGTATTATGTGTGATTTGCAGGTCTCTTGATGGTGGTTCTCTAAGTCCTTGCCTTTTCTTATAAATAATTTCAACCATCACTTCCCAATCTGATTTCATCCTTTAGGGGGTATCTGTTATACATTATTTCTTTGCACTCCCAGTTTCACATCCTAAATTGTCACACTTTGTGTCATCAATGTCGCAAAGTGATGAAATTTGTTGTAGAAAATGTATTCACCATGAAACATGTTTGGAACATCCCTAAAGAAAAGGAAGAAAACTTTCCTTGAAATAATTCTGAAGAGTTTGTTAAAAACCTTGTTTTGCAAGCCCAATGCTACTTTTAACAGGAAAATTCGTGCTGGTAACCTTTTGCATAACTAGTGTCTAGTAATATCAACACTACTTTTATCAGGAAAATCTGCATTGGTCCTCTTTAGGCAGTTATTCCCAAAATGGAGGAGAAGTTTCTCTTACTAGAAGGCTTGAGAACGACGATGTGGTTTCAGGTAAATTAATATTGAAATGAGGCCTCACATTCCTGGCCCTTGATTCTATTTCCATGGATCTCTCCCTTGAGATGTGGAACTCCTCTCTTTTCATGGATCCTCAAGTCCCTCTCCTTCCCTATAAATGAATTTCCCACCACCCACTAATGGTTGGCTATTGGTTGGTTGGTTTCCATCTTGCTGCTGAACTATGCCCAATTGATGCCCATTTTGCTAAGGAGAAAGCCATGCTTGAAGGATAAGGCTAGGACTTGGAAACTCACCTAAAGGAGGCTTCCAACATCAAGGCTTAAGTGGTTGTAATTATCCTTTTACCATTTATTAATAATATACACTATGTGTCTATTTTCCATAAATGTGTCAATTGTTTCTCATTTAGTGTAATGCTCCTTGATCCGTTACATGGTTTACATTGGAATGAATTTTGCTATGTATGTGTTTGTTGTCTCCACATGATCTTCCTTGCAAGTATTCATCCACAATGGTGAAGAGGAGATTGAACTTGGAAACAAAAGGAATCAAGGACGACACCAATGGATGTTAGCATCAGAGTGAGGTAGGTCATCTATCCTCCTTGTGTTTTCTGGTATAAACTAGGAAAGTTTACATATATTTGTCGTCGTTTTTTTCTAGATCCTCCCATGGGATTAGAGGGATCGTTTTTGTTAGCAGAAATGATTATCTGCTCAACAGAGAATGAAAAAAATTTAAAGAAAAATTGAGAAGGATAAATCCTAAACTGCTGCTACTAATAGAGAAAGAGGTGAAAAGGTTGTTAGATGCTAAGATCATAATTTCTCTCAGATTTTCAAAATGGGTGGCTAATTCAGTTCCAGTAAGGAAGAATAATGGGGAGATTTGATTGTGTGTATATTTTAGAAACCTAAACAAAGTGTCATTGAAAGAAAATTACCCTATACCAAAGATGGAACACATTATGCAAATTGTTGTTGGATTCGACATGATTTCAATTCTTGATGGCTTCTTTGGGTATGCTAAGATATTAGTGAATCTTGAGATTAGGAAAAGACAACTTTCACTACACCATGGGGAACATTCATGTATTCCAAAAAGCCTTTTGGATTGATGAATGCACGAGCTACATTTTAGAGGGCAATGGACATAGCTTTTGCAGGAGAAAATGAAAATTTGTGGTGATTTATTTGGATGAAATCATAGTGTATTCAACATCTTATTTAGAGCATTTAAAACATCTCAGGAAAGTTTTCCTGAAGTGCAGAAAATTTGGTATTTCATTGAACCCCAAAAATCCACATTTTTCTATGAAGGAGGGTAAGTTGTTGGGACATATTATATCTAAGGATGGGATTCAAATTGATCCGGAAAGAATTGAAGCAATACAAAAACTTGAGTCACCCATAAGCAAGAAGGAAATCGAGTCATTCATGGGTAGGATAAATTTTCTATGTAGGTTTATTCCAAACTTTGTTGAAATCTTGAGAACAATTAACAACATGTTAAAGATGGACAATGAAGTCAAGTGGACACCTATAACCAATCAATCTTTTGAATAAATCAAGTTAGTAATAACTAAATCTTCTGTACTTATTAGGCCAAACTTTTCAAAGGATTTGCAGGTGTTTTCATTTGCTTCAGAACACACTATCTCATTGCAGAAAAATCAAGAAAACCAAGAAAACCAAGAACAACCTATATCGTTTTTTAGCAAAAAATTAAGGGATGTTGAGATAAAATATAGTATTATGGAAAATTAGGCATTTTCCTTAGTGAAATCTCTAAAATATTTTAGAGTTTATGTTCACCAGTCCCATGTAAATGCATTTGTTCCTAATGTTGTTGTAAAGGACATCTTGAATCAGCTTGACAATGATGGTCAGAGAGGTAAGTGGATTGTAAAAATGCTAGAGTATGACCTAGAGATTAAACCAATAAAATTAATCAAAGGTTGGGGTCTAGCGATAATGATGACTGAAACAAATTGTGATACTTTGGGCATCAATTTTTTTTCAATTTTTTCAAATGATTAAGAAGAAAGACTAGTTTTTCAAGCAGATGATGAAATCATAAATTATCCATTGCATATTGACATAATTTATGTTTTGCAAAACTTGGAAGCCCCACCAGGGATGTATAAAACCAAAGCATGATCTTTGAAGCTAAAAAGTGCCAAGTTTTGTTATATTGATGGTTACTTGTTTTGGAAAGATCCAACAAGGATCCTTTTGAACTGTCTTGTTGAAGCTGAAATAAAACAGGTGGTTAAAGAGTGTCATCAATCACTGTGTGGAGGGTATCATTACTGGAAAGCCACTGCTAATAAAATCCTTAGGGTAGGCTACTATTGGAAAACCCTTTTTGGATATCTACACAAAGAAATTGTAGCCTATTTTAAGTGCCAAAATTTTGAGGGAAAAACCAAGATATCATCTTTACATTTGAAACCAATTTCAGTTGAAACTCCATTTCAGCAGTGGAGATTGGAATTTATTGGAGAGATTCACCCACATTATTTAGGACAACCTAAATGGATAGTGACTACCATATATTATTTCACCCAATGCATTGAAGCTATTCCTACAAGGCATGATATAGATAATGTAGTGATTTAGTTCTTAAAGAGTATATTTTCAAGGTTTCGCCACCTTACGAAAATCATAAGAGATAATGATTAGTCTTTCAAATCTCAGAAAACGTTCAAATTTTGTGAGAACTATCATGTTACTTTGAATCATTATACAACCTATTACCCATAGGGTAATGGACTAGCTAAATAATCCAACAAAAGCTTAGTTAGAATTATCAAAAAGTTGTTAGAAGAGAACAAGAAGGCTTGGCACACCAAATTGAAATTTTCACTATGGGCAGATAGGATCAACATCAAAAAGTCCATTGGTACATCACCATTTCAATTAGTCTATGGCGTGAAAGAAATTTTTCTAGTTTCATTAAGTCTATCAGTGATAATATTGTTGCAGGAACATGAGGTAGAACTTGATGCATTTCAAAGAAGGACTAATCAACTTATTGAATTACAGGAATTAAGAGAGAAAACATATCAACACTCTCATATGTTTCACGATAAAATAAAACAGATTCATGATCAGAAGATCAAGGAGGATAATTTCAAGGTGTAAGATTTAGTCCTAAAATGGGATGCTAGATTTCAGGAAAAAGGGATACATAGAAAATTTGACCATTTATGGAAAGGGCCTTATAGGATTTCTACTTTTAGAGGTAAGAATGCTTTCCTTTTCGAGGATCTAAATGGAGTACCATTGAGTGGAGGTACAATCAAAAGATGTTTCCTTAAACATTTCCTAGTTTGATAAAATGTCATTATCACAATTCATTGTACATATCCATGTTCAGGGTAGTTTGCAGGATTAGACAACCATTCTAAAGGATTTGAAGCCCAAGGTGAAGGCCATAAGATCCCGATGAGGGGTTTTCATGCTACAAAAATTTCATTTGCATAGTTCAATTAAGAAGTTTATAAATATATACTTTTCAAAATAAAGCAAATTTAAATTTGTAGATTTCAAAAGTTTACCCAAAGGATCAAGCACATGGTCTATGTGTTCTTATTGCCTCCTACAGAGACAACATCCCTGTTGGAGCTAACTGTTAGCATCAGGTTTACACCTTCATTTCAGGTCAGGGATGTCAGTTTATCTTTTTGCAAGTCATAAATCGTGAAAAGGGGGTTGTTGTGTTCATTATAAGGTTGGTCAAACCTAGGGAAATGTGTCATTTAAATCCTTTTTCCTAACATTAAGTTTATGCAAAGATTTACTTTATGATATGACCTATAGAAAAAAATCAGGTAGCGCTATGAAATGTTTTTGTAGCGTGGCCATACAAAATGTTTTCGTAACACTTCAAAAAAAAAAAAAAAACGCGATTTTCAACCTGTTAAGTTGTCTTTTCCAAGTGTCCAAGTGGTGGTTTATCAAATGATGTTTCTCCCCCTTCATGAAGTGAAATTTTCCAAGAGTTTTGAGCCCATTTGAGCCATTTTAAAGTTTACTCTATTTTGCCCAGAGACTATTTTTCCAGCAAATCCATACTTGATGTTTTCTAGTGTAGAAAAAGGGTGAGTTGTTTTGCAGTCCCTCATTGAGTTATTGCAAGGTTAGTGAAGGTGTTGAAGGTATTGGAGCTTGGAAAAATGGTTCATTCTAGCCATGTGAAGAGGTTTGAGCCCGATTCAATGTACTTCGAAGTATACCCTATTTGCTTGAGGGGGCTTGGACCCAGGTTCAGAGTTAGTTGTGCTAACCAACAAAACCCTACACTACTAGCCCTTTCGGAAACAACCCGCTTGGCACAGGCTACAGTATCACTCGAGGCAGTATTGGAGGATGCTAAAACCAGATTTCTGCATACAAAAGGCAATGTGATGTTGGGGTAAGGTGTTTCTTCAGTTTAAGACTTGATCTGACCTTCGCGAACCCTTATCCTCAAAATCCCCAACTTAAAGAAATTTCTAATGAAACAAAATATGAGCTTCGCCTAAGGGTCTAATCATGCGTAAAATAACATATAACAGTAGATCCAGGTTTTCGCGGTGTAATTAAGACAATAATAAAGATAAATTGCATCCAACTGAGCATAAATAAAGAACACATATAAATATACAGTTCAAACATAGATTTGCTTCAAACACTCTTTATTATTCTAGATATTCAATACATATACTTTCAGATCCTGCACACACAGGTACAGGGGCCCGTGCACTTAGTTTTATACTTACCAAAGTCTCCACGCACACAGCTGTAGGAGCCTTCCCCTCCACCCGTATATAGAAGATTACATAATTAAAGACTCAAAAACATATCATCTCCTCAATTGAGTGCTTCCTTAGAATTGCTAAGACATCCCTTTATATATCCTTTGCCCTTACAATACCATGGTCCACAAACCATGGGCGAAGCTCAAAACAATAAAAAAACTAAGGGGCTTTGACCTTCCTAAAACCCCTCGACTCCTAGTGACCTCCACTACTCACACTCCACTCCTCAAAATACATATTCTTTACAATACCTTATCAAAATTTAACATAAGACATAGAAAAACTTAACCCTAGGGGACCTGGTCCCAACATACCCTGAGATGATGGATCTTTTCAAAAGTGCAGGTTGGGGAACCAACTTTTCAACACTTTAATGGATGCAACCAAAAATAGTGCCACGATTTCATCTTCCCTTTCAATGGTAATACAACTAGAATCAAGACATTACAATTCCCTATCACAGAGGAGTCAATTATTGAAGCAATGAGTTTTCCAACAGAAGGTGAAAGGCGGTTTAAGAAGCATAGATTGTTGAACGTGGATTTGAATGTTTTCCTGAAAGAAGACTGCCAAAATCAAAATTGGGATGCAGGGGTCCTCCATAGAAAGTTGAAACCTCAATGTGCTACACACTTAGGATTTCCTAGTTGTTCTTCACTTGTGAGGTTAGGTATTATAAAGCTTACCTATACCATATGAGATTCCTTTGTCACTTAACAGGTTTTAGGAAAATGAATTTTCCATATTTCCTACATCAAAATTTGTTGAGAATGTGCACTAAGGCAAGAAAGAAACCCGAATTACAAGCTCATGATATTTGTAATCATAGTCTTATTAATATTTTATATACCCATGAGTTGAATAAGAAAGTGGAACAATTAAGTCAAATTAGACAAAGGAACCCAAACCCACCTATACCTAGAAGATAAAAAGGAGGCCAAAATAAAGTTTCTTCTCAAGTTGTAGCACATGAAACCAAAGGAGAATCTAGCCAACCCTAGGTTCAAAGACATGAAGAGGTCCTTGTGAAAATGCCAAAATTTTAGGTTGAGGTTCATGAAGGAAGGACTAGAAGCAAAAGAATCCAACAAAGGAATTTAGTAGAGGAGGAGTAATAAAAAAGGAAATCTCAAAGAGCAAAAAGGGTAAATAGAAAATTAAAGTAGAAGATAAGGAAGCTGAGATAGTTCGGGTTTTGGGCAAGATGCCTCACACTCGAACTACTAGCAAGCTTAGGTTGAAATTCAAGGCCAAAATGAATCCCAATATAAAGAAGCAGTCATCATCCTTGATGAAGAAGAAAAAAACAGAGCAGGTTTCAGAAGGTAAGAAAAGACAAAAAAAAATAGAGTATGCTGAGAAGGGAAAAAGAAAAACCCTAAAAACTAATAAAAGTTCACAAAATCTAACTAAGAGGGTGTCAAGGAGTTAATATAAGTTGGAAATCCTTGCTCAAGTTACAGAGGACACAGGGAAGAGATCAGTGGACTCCAGGAGGCAGAGTGTAGTATAAACACTAATTTTGTTATAGTAAACCCTAATTTTGATGTACCAATACCAAATATATATTTAACATTTTGGTTTACCATGGTTACATTATCGAGTCTAAGTAAAATTTTTGAGTATATTGTGGTAATATATTAGATATTTTTGTGACCTAAGGAGTACGAGTCAACATGAGGAAAACAAGCAGTAAATAGGGTAGATAGTTACACAATTTTGACATCATTTCCACGTTCATGCATTAGTTGGCTACAAGGAGGGAATACAGGTTTAGCTTCAGAGATAAAGCTTGTAAAGCAATAGACTATTCCATACCATATCTTGCAGCATATAGCTCGTTATTCTTCCAGTATACTAGCATCAAGATCATATATCAACCTTGTACTTTGTTTTGACTAGGGATTATGTACCATATTAGTGATCTGAATAACTCAGAGGATAGGGTTTTTGTAATTTTTTTCAATTAAACTTTCAAATATTATGTAAAGATTTTGTAATTATTGATACCAAACTTCAAGGAGCTGAACTCTATTGTAATTTCTATATATTGCATCAAGAATATGAAGAAAGGGTTGGATTTTTTGAAAAATATAGTTCACTGTTTATGTGTTTTGAATGCTTCAATTATTCCATTTTCCAGGATCAGTAGATTCTAAATAGTGATATAAATATTCATGAGATAGTGTATTTTAATATGTATGTCTGTGTTTTTAATATTTCTCCTTGAATAATCTCATAACTGCATTTCCTCTGAATTTTTAGTAAAGTTAAATTAATTCATAATTCATTATGTTCTTGATGCTCTAAGTTAGGTTTTCAAGGTTCTCATTCCGATATTCTAAAGACACCTTAGGATTCATTATGCATACCCTATTTTGGTGGACTATTTTTCTTCTTCTTCATCCATCTACAAAAAATGGCAAAGGTCAAGGATCTGCTATCCACCTTGCCTTTATCAATCTTGACTAGACAACTAGTTATCTTGGTAAACCTATCTAAACCCTATATATTTGACTCCATCACCCAATGAGCTATTGATTTTAGGCCTGACCAAACCTTACATCGACACAACCTATACAAAATATTTAGCCCTAGTGTGAAATTTAGTGAGAGCCCTCTCTGGGTTGAAGGGGCTAGCCTTCAATATACAAGTTGGAGTGGAAATGTTACCTTGGAAAGTTCTCTCCCACAACCAAGAGAAAATTTCTAAGTGATAACACCGGGAATGATGCAACATATTGCACATCGATGCATCATGCCTGGTGCGTTTATAATTACTAAACACACCACAAACTTAATCTTTAAAATTATAGTCATAGCCTAGTGCATTTGATAACCTAAACGTTCTGTATCAGTGCTAAAAGTTTATCCATGCGCACTGGTGCACAGATTTTCCGCACTGCTATCAAAAGTCAAAATTGTGAACCAACAAATGTGTTTCATAATTATGTGCATATTGATATCGATGCAATTATATTTGAAAGTGCACCGATGCTGGTGCATGACCTTGTAATGTGTTTTAAGTGCATTGGTGTTTTTTTTTGAATCGAAATTTATGTTTCCATATTTATAAATACATGTTTCATTTAATAAAAAACATTGTATTTTATGTATGAGACTGATGCATTTTATATGTTAATCATGAAGAGAGACATAAATAGATGAAGAAATAGCAGGAGCAGGAGTAGCAGGCGGACCCATACAATATGGTTTGAACATGACAGGCTAGACAAAGGGAGAAGGATTTATATCCTCACCCTATTACTGCAACGACCTGAGTGCTCTTAAGGAATGTAGGCCTCCTCGAGTACTGCGAGGAGGATAAATACCTGAAGGTGCACTTTGTCTTTTTTGCACATTTGATCCGTCGATGGAGTGTTTAGGAGCATGATTTTCATGTCGGTCCTAAGGTGTGGTATAGGCTCACTGAAGAAGACATATACTTTATCATTGGCCTATCTAGGAGAGGGGGGGATTTTCCTCAGTCTGTTGATGCCCCCCATGGGGTTGCAACTGAGATCTTGTTTTCATACACTGAAAGACATGTCAGGCCTCATGCAATCCATCTATCGGATTTTCAGGTCCATGGTGGACAACTATGGATTTCTTCTTTTGCTAAAGAGGAGGTTAGGTGCCTCCCATTATTAGTCACCACTGTTGCACAATGTTGTAGTGATGAGAAGTGAATTAGTTTCATTCTTTTGTATTATGTTGATTCTTTGATTCAAGTGCCACGTTGCATCAGATGGTTTGTGATTTTTAAAGGCAATTTTGCATGGATTTAGATAGATGTCATGCATTGAGACATGGGAGGGAGACCTTCCCTTTTTCTTCCAAGTTTTTTTGTTTATTTTTTGAGGGGTTTCTAAAGACGAGGCCTACATTTATATGTTGGCCTCCTAGGCTGATCATTGAGATCCACATGCACATTTGGGAGTAGATGATCCCCAAGAGGGGTCTGCTCGAGTTTCAAGCTAGGATTTCTAGCGAGGCACTGGTGCTATTGGCCAGTGAGGATGACCATGTGTTTGTCATGTTGGCGTTTTCGTATGCGAGGATTGATTGGAGAGGGTATCCCAACATCTTCTTCACAGTTGTTGAGCCTCCAAATGATAGAGGTAATATTAGTGTTTTCTTTAAATTAATTAGCTAGTTTCATTTTCTTGTTTTAATGAATTAGAATAAAATTTATTTTAACACGTTATTTAACTTGTTTTATTAATTTGTTTAATGATATTTATAATTATTTATCTATACTATATATTTTTTAGATATTGGCACATTTAATGGGGACATGCCTTCTCCCCCACCGGATGTCAGAGGAGATGAGGAGATGGGCGAGGCCCAAGAGGGTGAGGCACATCCTCAGGGGGGTGTGGGCGTCCGGGGATATAGGGATGTTCTGTGAGTTCAGATGGACTACTATGACAAATTGGCCAGAGTTTTGTTTGATGCGAGAGTTTGCACTGCAAGGGATCGAGATACCATCGTAGATCCTAGTTTCGTGGGTTTGTAGATGAA
>APFE031365209.1:246639-249923 GCA_000404065.3 Pinus taeda
TTCGACTTATGCCCTCTACGTCAGCTTTCCCGACAGTTCCCGATAGTTTCGGCAGTTCCCGGCAGTTTTGGAAGTTCCAGCTATTCCCAACAGTTCCAACTTCTGCCGTCTGCATCAACTTTCCCAGTTGTTCCTGCATTTCCCAAAAGTTCTAGCTTCTGCCCTCTGCGTCAGCTTTCCCAGCAGTTCCGACTTCTGCGTGACATGCAACTTTTTTGTTCTGCTGGCTCTTTTCGCCTCTTTGTCTTTGTTCTCTAGAAAGTCCTTCTCCTGGATTCCCACTTCCCCTCTGTTGTAGAATGATCACTTAATTCGAAATCCTTCTCAAACCCTTCCGTACGAATCAAATTTTTGACCAATTCATTCTCTCCGTGTGTGTTTTCAAATGAACCCCAAGCCTCCATTTTTATACTTTTCTTGTTAAGTATTCAACACCTGAGATTAAGTCTCTAATCAACGGCTAAGATTAAAACATGAATTGGTCCGCCTTCTAGATCGTTCTCACCCATATTTTGATTAATACCCATTAATATTTTAATCTCCCTAAGTTTAGACTTAGGAACCCCATTAAAAATATCAATTATTTTAATAAAATACAATCCGGGTGAAATTTCACCAAAGGGTTTCCGTATTCTTTAGAACTCATGGGCCTTAACATCTCCACCAATTTTCAAGGCTAGAGCACTTCCGATACTACCAAAAAATAACACTCCCTCTTAGTGAGGAAAGTTCTCTAGCAACAATGCCCAATTGCATGTTTCTCTACTTCTAAAGCATCTCCCTTTCCGCACTATTTTTGCGACCAACACTGTGCTGACGCTGCGACTGTACTGCTACCCATGACATTGCGACTGCCACTGTTGCATATGTACTAAAACTCCCTCTCAAACCCTGCATTTTCTATGTTGCTAGCACTGCCACTGCTAACATTGCATTCGTACTACAACTCAGTTGTCGAGAGAAGAAATTGAAAAACATCCAAAATTTGTTGAACTTAACTGTGTTCAACATAATACAATGAATGTTGGAATCTGACAGCTGCTGATTTTGATCCTCTGAATATTTTGTGCTACTGTTGACTCATGCACTGTGCCAGCTACACTTCTGTCAAGCTTTCTCTGCGCTGACCAATCTATGGTCCCAAGCTACTGCACTTCTCCTCCAAACAATCCACTACATCATCTGACACTAATTCCATCTCGCTACTACTGAATCTTGGGTTCCCGTAGCAAGGAATTGATCCAGGAGGTGGACTCCTCAAGTATCCTGCCACATGTAGTCCTCCTGACTACAGCTCAATATCACCCCATCTCCCTCCTAGAGATGCGCGGGCACTCATGGCATACTCTTCCTCGTTAAACTTCGCAGCTGCAACCTTAGGATCATGCTTCTCATCCTTATCATTTTTCTTCAAAGGACATTGAGAGGCAAAGTGACCCAACTCGCCACAACTGAAACATTTCACCTTCGAAATGTCCTTCTTTCACTTCGACTTCTGCTGTCACTTCGATGCTAGAGCTGCGTTCTCCTCCTCCTCCTTCGTCTTTGTGCCACTCCCACTGCTGCCACTGAGGTTGACCTTCACTAGGTCCCTCCTTAACTCCTCCTGTTGAAGAGCCGTTGTTATGCTCTTGACTTGCGAGAAGATGTTAGAATACCAAATATACGAAGAAACACAACCCAGAACACAGAACAAAATGAGAAATAACAACATGTACTTTATTATTCAGAGATGAAAGTAATGTTCACTTGCCTCTTCGAGGGGGAAACCTCTAATAGAGTAGGGCTCGATTACAAAATAAGACACGATGCTCCTCAATGGGGAGTCTCTATCCTTTATATAGGATTCATACATGCAATACCATGGGTCAGTACCATGGTTCTCTTAATACCATCTACCTAATACCATGGCCCATTTGCAACTAACTGTGGTCCCTTTCTTTAAATGCGGGTCAACCACTTACAATTATTAATATGGGATTTAACAAGGAATTTAGACTTCTGTGATCCATAACAATGTTTAGAGAATCTTCGGCGAAATCACATAGATAATCATTTGTGACACGTTTCGAACCAACCAGTATGGTTCATCGCCAGGACAAGTTGAAGAACCGATCAAGTTTAGCATGTTAAATAGTTAGGGCATAGACTCCAACGGCTAGAATGATAACGACTAAATTTGACCTTATGACCCCAGTCAAATAATTTAATATTCTAGTTATATTTTTAATTATTATTATTCCCAGAACTTAGATAAACCAGGTAAAATTCAGGTACCAAAATATAATTAAAGTACACCTATCCGTTAGAAATCAGTTGATTATTTAAATCTTTTTCTTAATAAATATAATTGTTATTAAGATATATCTATATCTATATTATATATAAATATATATATATATATATATATATATTATTATAATAATAAAAATAGTTTTATAGGTTCCATATATTAATTTAAATAATTATATCTTTCCAATTCTAATGGTTCGATTATTCAATTATATAATATATAGTAATCCACATATTATGCATCTCTAAATTATTATAATATATATATATAGTTATGTATTTGGTAAAAATCGCATATATACTATATTATTATAATAATTATCCATATTATTATAATATTATTACTCTCATTATTATACTTTCATTATATTTATTCTTAATAAATATAATTGTGATTTATTAATAAATATTATATACAATTATTAATATAATGTTCCAACTATTAGGTAATACATAAAATTAATTATTAGTTTTATTGGTTCAATATATTTAATTTATAATAATTTAATATCATTCCAATCTAATGGTATCGTTTATTATAATATTATACATTATGTAATGGTAAAATCTCAAATTATACTATTTATTATCAATAATTATACCTATTATTATAATAATATACATGATCATTATAAAAATATATTGTTCCATATTATGCTATCATAAAAAAATAGATTTTGGGTTCATATCATATATATAATAGTGTGGATATAAACAATGCGGTTCATATATATCTTTTCTATGATATCTCTTTTGCGATTTATATATATCTCTTTTGCGGTCCACATATAAACAGTGCAGTTCATATATATCTCTTCTGCGGTCCATATATTGATCAGTTGCGGTTCTTGGTGGGATCTAGGGATTGGAAGCACATTTGAAAGATAGGAAGTTTGATACATTTCACGGTTTTGAAGGCTTGGTCTATGGGCTGCAGTGGGCATGTGCGATCTACCGTCAAGTTTGCTGATATCAGGTGCACACATTCCTTA
>APFE031365209.1:278460-320960 GCA_000404065.3 Pinus taeda
AATAAATTATTTTAATACTATTTTAGTTTATAAGGTTAATGGCTATAATTGAAATATTGTTACTTCTAAGTTTAAAGAAAAAATGTGGTGTGAGAAAGATTTAGCAGCTAAAAGAAAATTAAGATATTATAAAGAGGTCATCAACCCCACCCCACTCTAGAAGATCAAATATATCTCTCTGTTTTAACTAGCTCAAAGAAGAAAATTAATATAGCCAAGATTAGAACGAACTCTCACGAGCTCCATAGTGAAACCGAAACACCATAGCTCAAAGAAGAAAATTAATATAACCAAGATAGAACGAACTCTCATGACCTCCATAGTGAAACCAGTTCCTAAAACACCATGGATGGAAAAGATCTGCCATCTCTATGAGAATATGAACATGGAGGATGAAAATCACTTCCCCTTAGAGTGCCCCGCTTACAACCACATTAGATCTAAGTTTCATAATCTTTGTTGCAATACTGAGCTTCCCAGCCTTTTGAGCATAGGAAAGATTTTTGAGCATAGAAATAAAATCTTGAATCAAACTAAATAATTAGTTTTCTTTAGGTCTGATAGACCAAAGTTTGGATACAATTTAAAATAAAAATAATAAATAAAGGTTAGACATATAAGGAGGTCAATGATCAAATAAATTAAAACTAAAAAATTATTTAGAGTAAATCAAATAAAACTAAAACTAAATTAAATATTGAGATAAAGATCAGGTCAAAATTAATATAATAATATTTTATTTTACAAGGTTAATGGAGTAGAATAAAATTTAAATAAATAGGGACTAAAATAGCTAATAGGTCAAAATATCAGGTCAAATATTCATAATTAGATAAAGAAAATATATTAACAATAAATCAATGAAATAAAGTAAAATAGAGAATAAATTCAATCTATTATAGGAATCAAAATAATAAAGCAAGGTCAAACTCCTAAGAAGGTCAAGATCGAATTTTATATATATATATATATATATCTGGGGTGAAACAGAAGATCAAATAAATAATAGATTAAAATAGAGTAAATAAAATAGAGTAAATAATGAAATGATTAAATTTAAAATAATAATATTATTATAATAAATTAATATTATGAATAAAAAGATTTATAGATGAATTAAATAAAAAGGAAAAGAAACATAAAATAAAGAACCAAAAATAACAATTCGGTACGATAAGGCAGGGACCCAACACTTGCTAATACTCCAACCGTCATCTCTATTCAAATTGAGAGGCCTATTTTCAATTTCTAAAGCCTCCCTAAACTTCTGGTGATGAAAATGATGAATCCTCACAATGACTTTAGCTTTTTCAATGCAGATATGATGATTAGTCTTCTCCGAATGTTTTGCCAAAGCGGAGGACCAAGGTCTTCCATGATTGATATCACCTGCGTGCTCATGAATCCTTTGATTAATCAAGTGGCTAGTTTCGCTAATATACATAGTTCCACAAGAGCAAGGGATGATATAAACACCTTTCCCGTCTTTGGAGTTCACTGAATCCTTTACTGACCTTGGGGAGCTTCCAATCATGTTAAGTGGCCTAAATGTCGAAGGAACATTATGTTTCTTCAGGATCTTCGTAATCTTGTCCGTGGTTCCTTGGATAAATGGAAGATGAACCCATGAAAACCGATTTTTAAGATCCTTCCTGATCCTGGGACTCTTTTTTGCTTTAATAAAGACTTAAGGACATTGTCGCTTACTGTAACCATTCTTATAAAAACTGTAACCATTCTTATAAAAAACTTTAAGGAGATGGGAATTTTCATCATTGAGGTGGTTTTTATTAGAAACTCGCAATGCGGTGGTGGCTAAGGTGTTGAAAACACCTAGCTCTTAAGTGGGGAAATGATATGAATTAGCATGAAGATATTGTTTAGTGTGAGTTTCCTTTCTAAAAACCTGGTGGGCAAAAGAACCATCATCCTTTTTTGAAATAAGAACATCGAGCAACGATACGCTACCATCAACTTTAGACTCCATCATAGACTTGATGGAACTAGATTGATTGTTAAGATGTTGGAAAAAGAGCTCCAATTTGTCTTGACCATGGGGTGAGATGACCCAAGTGTCATCCACAAACCTTTTCCAAAGCTTGGAATATAG
Organism: Pinus taeda; assembly: GCA_000404065.3. Taxonomy (NCBI): domain Eukaryota; kingdom Viridiplantae; phylum Streptophyta; class Pinopsida; order Pinales; family Pinaceae; genus Pinus; species Pinus taeda. The sequence continues at coordinate 280,571 of APFE031365209.1, forward strand.
CATATGACAAGGTCCTAGATTCAAAGTCTTCCATGAACAAATTGGCCACCACAAAGGAAAGAGAGAACCCATGGCAACGCTACAAGTTTGTTAAAAAACTTCACCCTCAAAACTAAAAAAAAAAGTAAAAGAAAGACGAAGTTCAACCAAAAAAGTTATATCTAAATCTGTAAATATAACATTTATATACAAAAAGTTTAAGGCAATATTGACATATTAAAAGTATATATATGTATATAGGGGTTAATCTTTAAATTTAATTGTTTTATTTTTATTTTTATTTTTATTAAATAAAAAATATATGAAAAAATCTAAATCTTATTATATTTAGATTTGTTTTAGCTATTATTAACTTTAAATTAATTTACAAAATATTTTTCAACTATAAAATCAATTAACCATTTTTCATTTATATTAAAATACTATAATTATTTTGCAAGTCAACCATCTCTTTCTATATTTTATGTTAAAATACACCATAACACAATTTCAACATAGTTATAATTAGTTGATTTAAAAATTAAAATACAAAACATTCTATATTTTATATTAAAATACACAATAACACAATTTGACTAAAGTAATAATTAGTTGATTTAAAAATTAAAATACAAATTATTCAAAAATCAATTTTTAAATATTATGCAAATTTGTATGGCATATTCTAATAGTCTAATTGTTTTAAGTTTTAAGTTTTGTTTTTTTTTTCTTTTATTTTTGTTTTTGTTTTTCTATTGGAAAATGTGATTTTTGGTTATTTAAGATAATTTTTAAAATAAATAGATTTAATCACTTGAAAAACTTTATGGAACTCAAATTGTATAAACTATATAACTTAAATTTATGATTCCAATGATTTAAAAATAGATAAATTTGAAAAAACATGATAAAAAATGACCAAAGCTCAAAAGAATTAGATTACAACATTTTCCATTATCAAATTACATTTTTAAATATCTTAATAAAGTTCACTATTTTCAAATTCCCTTCTACTTCTTTTGATCCCTAGATCCATATGCCCATTGTGATTTATCTTTAGTATAACTACACTAGTTTATTTTAGTATAAATAAATGATCGGAATTTTGAGGGAAAAACTCTAAAATCTAAAAAATTGATAAACAAAAATCAAATTCAAAAATTAAAAATAATAATAAAAATTTAAAAAATTAATAATAATAAGAAGTAATAATAGAACAATAATTTAAAAGTAAAAATATATTGAGTTTTTTTTAATTGATATCCTATATATTAGATTCTCTTCAAATTTGAAAAAATATATTAGACCATAAACATTTATAATTTCAATATTTTTTTTTAAAGTAAATTCACTTCTAATTTGAGACAAAGTAAGTAACACATAGAATATTTAGAGCATGGCTGGGTTGTTGGACAAGAAAGTATGATTAGGTTTAAGAAAGTTTATCCGAATGGATGCTTATCCACCAACCACAAGCGAAGTAGCATTTATTTTCACTTTTGGAATATAATTGAAACTGGTGGTTCGACTGTAAAAGTGATTTTATTTAAGCGTCTTTAACGGAATTGATGATCATCCGTCGATACCAAGAAATGGCACAAAGTGTGTATATATCTATATATATATACATATTGTATACATACACTTCTCATTTCAAACTATTACAGAAATCGGATGATAAGTTATAATATTCCTATGGCGAAGCTACCAATTCTTCTGGTTATTTCATTCCTTCAGCTTTCTACCCTTTTTCTGTAAGTCTGGTTTCTGAGTTGCTCAACTAGTTTCATGTTGCACTTCTACTGTGAGTCCAGGCTTTGTTCTTTCCTTGAATTTATGTAGGAACTGTAAGAAATATTGGATCTGTTGTCTGCAGGTCAGTGGAGAAAGTTGCAGCCGCTGATGTTCAGGCAAATATTCCACCAAGGGGATGGAATTCATATGACTCCTATTCATGGATTATCTCCGAAGAACAGTTTTTACAGAATGCTCAGATTGCTTCCCAAAAGCTGCTACAACATGGTTATGAGGTAAGTACCTTTATTTTCAGGTTGTTTTGCTCTTTGTTATAATGTGGTAAGCCTGTTTAATTCTGGATCTGTCCAGAGAATAAATTTCTGAATCAGTTTTTTGCTTTTTAATTTTGGAAATGTGCAGAAATTTTTTTGTCTACCTTATTTAGTTTTTAAATAATAAAAATAATGTCAAAAAATAAAATTTAGCAGATTAATTAGTTTATGTTTAGTCTCCATTTATTAAAGTCACTGATAAAAAAAAATTATGAGAAAAGTTGAGAATAGACACCAAGTGTGGCTATAAAAAAATCTTATAAACAATTAATTCACTATTGATTGAACACTTAAATTTATATAAAAAAATTCAAGATCTACGCTTTTGAGATGTATATAAAAGATCTCAGGATCTATCCCTGAATGAGCCGGCTCTGCCTGAAGCGGCCTTTGTTGTGCCAGTTCTTAGTATAGAAAATTTTAAGAGTAAAAATCATTGTACTTTATTTGTTATATGTTTTAGAATAATTATTTATTTATTTTTTACGGATTTAATTTGAACAAAATTTGGTCAGGATTAGTTGAAATTACAAAGTTTGAGTTGTGAACTCTTCACAAAAGTATTTTAGGGTTTTGAATTGTGCAAAACCTATAATGTTTAGACAAAGTCTGAAAATCTTACTAATTACTAAACTGGAAAATGTTTGGCAATATTTTTGTAAAAATCTTCAACTTTCTAATAATTTTATATAATCCAGAGACTTTAATAAAAAATGGAAATTAACCGAGTTCTATTTTAGAAAAAAACATAGAAAAATAGAAATATATAAATATTAGCCTCTAAAATCTTCTCATTTCACACCATATTTTGTAAAATATTAATATATATACTTTAAACATTTAAAAAAAATTAACAATTTTTTAAAAAAGCAAAAAAAATCTATATTCCAATAACAAAGGAATATAAACCAGCCAAACAATTAATTTGACTACACTCTATCGAGAAAAAGATGCTCCCCATCCACACCCCGTTTGAAAAAGCAGTGGCAAGGTTGGTAGTTTAAACAGAGTGCTTTTTTGCCTTGAAAATCATGGAAATTTAGATAAGATTTTGATAAAATCGGGCAGGGAATTTTGTAAATCCAAGTTACAACTGTCAAACTTCAAGATTTTGGGTACCGTAGAGGTTTTTTATAGTATTGAATCTATTTAGAACTATCAAAAACACGACTCCAACACTAATACTACCAAATTTTTTGAATTTTTGTGCCCAAGCCACTTTTGTCCATGCGAAGTATTGCTCCTCAATATCCTTCTTCCTTAAAATTTACTAATCTAATTCTAGAATATTCTTGGAACTTACCAGTCAAAATGAAAATGAATATTAAACTACTTTTAAATAATAAAATATATTCAAATTTCCGTAATTACCCATATATCTAAATTTCAAAACCAAACAGTTAAATTCACGGGTTTTAACAACTTCGTTTCATAATTTTAATAATATTTAGACTTTTAATTGTATTTAATTCTTAACCATGTAAAACAATTTACCAATTAAATTTCAATTTTGATTACTTATTATCTTGTCATTACATTCAAACGTTTTATATTTAATCTATATTTAAAGTTTCAACTTTTTTTTGTAAGAGTCATTACTATAGTTAGATCTATAGGACTAATCTAGTTACAACATTAGATCTATAGGACTAAGCTAGGACCAATTTGGTGGTAAAATGGAAGTCTTGTCCTGGATTAATTTGGCGGATGGATGGAAATCTTGTCGGAAAGTCTATCTGGCACAATGCTGCTGCTATCCCTTGTAAATCTCCATAGTGGCGATGGAACTAGTCCAATTCGTCTACTACTTGAGCTACATAGAGATAACTTTTAAGTATAATTAATTATTGTAATTATATATAGGTCGAAGTCAACTATTTAAAGTTGCAAGCCTCGAAGAAATCATTACCATAACTATCTACAGGGGCTAAGCCAACTACAACATTAGTATTGGGGTGTGATTTTTAAGTATAATTAATTATCATAATTACGCATAGGTTTAAGCGAACTACAACATTAATATTGAAATGTGATTTTTAAATATAATTAATTATCATAACTATGTGTATGTCTAAGTCAACTAGAACATTAATAATGGGATATGATTTGTAAGTGTATTGGAATTTTTTATAAATTTGTCATGATTTGTTTCCCTATTATATGTTTCCGGTAAGTGTTACTTTCCAATCATGTGTATCATGTTATTAAGTGTTATTTTCCAATCATGTGTATCATGTTATTTTGTTATTTGATTATATTTCTATTTTGTTATTTTTATCTTCAATTTCTTTTAGTTTAATTTGGTGAAATATTTATATTCTTTTTTACTTTTTACATTTTAATCTTTTTACTATTTCTTTATTTTTTTATCTCTTTTACCTAGGGAAAGGTTTTTATTTAATACAAATATATAAATGGATTAGATAAAATGACTTGGTCCATTTTCTAACCCTTTATCTTGTTATCTTCTTCAACCCAATTATTCAATATGGCTCTCCAACATTATTTTGAAACCAACTCATGTTTGATCAAAGAAAGCTTCCTACAAAGGCCTTTGCTTGTCTATAAAATCTTCTTTTGCCACAAATATCCTGTCATGCTTGATCAAAGAAAGCTTCCTACAAAGCTCTTGCTTGTCTATAAAATCTTCTTTTACCACATACATCCATGGAAGTTAGAAGAAGCTATTTCAAAATCTCATGTATGTTTGGGTGCCTATTTTTAAAGTCCGACATTGTTTTGCACCCAATTCATGTTTGGCAAAAAAAAAGCTTCCTACAAAGGCCCTTGCTTGTCCCTAAAATCTTCTTTTACCACATATACCATGGATGTTAGAGGACGTTGTTATCAATGAATATGTGGCTCCAATCTTTCAATCTCCAAGAGAACACAATCACATGACATTAATAGTATGCTTTACTTTAGTGAAAGGCATTCACTCCACATTAGGTATCTTTAAGGATCTGATTAGCAACACCACAACTTGTAACTATCTTGGTGCAGAGTGGAAATGCAAAATGGTGTTATCAATCCTTAGTGTTGAATTCCTATCTCTAGGTTATTTTTCAACTGCATGCAATCGATCAAGGCCAAGGCATTACAATTGTCTTCCTTTATCACTAACAAACTCAACTAGAGTAAACATCACATATCTTTTTGCAAATAAGAAATCTCATGAGGAAGGTCTAGTGGTAAACATTCATAATGTGTCCCTTAAAAGGCTAAAATGATACACATTCTTCCTCATTCAATTCTTTATCAATGTAAGGGTGATAACACATATAGGAACATATATATTAAGTGTGGATTTGACATATCCCCTTCATTGACGAACCAAATCCTTGTGGTCATTCGTGCAAGTCTCAATAGCCATGTAAAAATCCATGTAATTAAGGATTTGTAGCAACATTGGAAATGCATTGACAAAATATTGAACATGACATGCATAGAACATCTTGCCTCATGTCAAGTATGCATCTCATCCATAATTCCATGGACTAAGGATTGTGAGTAATAAAGCTTCTAGTTGAGATTGATTACCTCTATACTCTAGAAATTATTAATGCATGAGGAAATTCATCATGAGTATTTAATAAGGCCATAGAGGGGAATCAAACCCCTATTTTCAATTGAAAGCACTCCTTTAGAGTCATGGTGGCCAGGGAAGGTGCTTTTGGTAGCATTTTTTAGGCTCCCAGTTAGTAATGCATTCTATTAAGCTTATTTTAGATAAACAAGGCATTCTCATTTTATGGGCATGGAATGGACTATACATTAATTGAAAAAGTAACATAATCATGAGGAATTAAATGTTGAATTTATATTAAAAGAGAAACGATGATTAAATTAACCTCACACTGCACTCAAGAGAAAAAAAATCAAGATGTCACTTTTATTTGTTAAGTGTAGAACATAATGCATAGGACAAGAAGGTTGATTAATTTTACTCAAATATGTGTAAACTTATTGTTTTATTATTTTCATACCCATTAAAGTATTACATTTGGAAGCATTCATAAGTTTGAGAAGTTGCATTTCAAACTATTCAACTTATGCTTTTAGATATAATTTTTTGATATTAAAATACTAAAACTATAGCTCCAAAATAATCTTTGATCCATATATTTATAATAATAAATAACAAAATAATTATTTTTCCATATTCTAAATTTTGTTATTTTTATTAAAATATTTTGTTACTTTTTATTTAAATATTGAAAATGTAGTCAAAGAACAATCATTCATCCATATATTTAAAGTGTTTAGCAAAAAAATATTATTGATTAAATCATAAATCTTGTCCTTCTTAAAAAAGATTATTGATCCAAATCATAAATCGTGTTTTTCTTAAAAAGGATTATTGATCCAAATCATAAATCTTATCTTTTTTAAATAATTTTTTTTTCCTTAATGAAGCATCCTATTTTTTTTTTCTCTGTAACATCTAATTCTATTAACTGGAAATCAAAATATTTTTACATAAGTTGGCAGAAGCCTTTCACATTACAAAACTGCCCCATTACTGTAGAAACCGGGGAGAATCAGAGACATACAGGCAATTATATTGGCTTTACAAGCATACAGAGAGTGATGAACAAGAATATAAACAGAGAAATAGAACTGAATCCCGGGTCCAAGAAACGAACAGACGTCGCGTCGATGAGAGACCCAAAACTGGAATTGATGCTGTCAAGCTGAGTCCTGGCCAAAATTCCCGGGCAATGCTCCCGGAGCATCCACCAAAGAACCAAAAAAAGCAAACCACATTGCCAATTATTCATTTTTCTCAGCTTCCCCTGTGTCTCCTCGGCCTCCAGACACGCGTCGTCCTAACTAAGTAGCTCTTTATCACCCAACACTTTGCCTTCTGACACCTTGTCAGTGGTTCCTGCATCGGTCTCCACTTCGAAATGATCACAATCAACCAGGGGAGGGATTATGGAGGGTGAATTGACCTGGATAACCGGTTCAGTATCCCTTTTTATACCCTTAAAATTCTTGGAAGAGGAGTGCTCACTACTGTGAGAAGAATTGGGGTCAATGCAGGAGAGAGGGGCAACCTGGTTAACTTCTTCAGACATGATAATGGTAATCTGGGCGGAAATCAGAGGCCTATTCAGGTTACTCTGGAATTTGAAATGGGTGGACTGAAAGGCATTGTTAGGAATCGGCTGGCGAGACGGATTGCTGGGAGGAGGATCCTCAGGAGAGGAGGAAAGGTTGATGGTTGTGAGCACATGGTTGGGCGGAGGACGTGCATAAGGTCGCTTGTTGCTGCTAGAGCGATCACCCGAACAGGTTCGCTTCCCTGGACGCTTCATGTTACTAACAGACACTGAAAACCCAAAAGAATAGATCCTAAACGCAGAAGAATGCCTCAGATGAACCGTAGGCTTGAGAGAATATACCAAGGAGGCTTGAGACTGAGAAACAGAACAAATATAACTGATGTTGCAATGAATAAACCACTTACCCCAGGCCACCGAAGGATTTCCTCTGTGTAGCATGCAGGATTTCCTCTGTGCAGCACGCAGGTGCAAATTCAAACCCGAACAGGCTCGAATTTTACCTCTGAAACCAGACGCATTCTCACCTTCACACCCTATCTAAAGAACAAACTGAGCACCAGAAGCCTAAACCCAGGAAGTGGAGAAAACTACGGGGAGCTCCATGTAAATAACCCACAGCAGGCAGCTTCGGGCTTCGGCCTTCATTAATGGCGCCGACTTGCTCCGGCCTACGGCCATAAAAAAATTCTTCCCACAATCGGAAGAGATCTGGGGCTCCACGCTGCGAAGCAGGTGGCAGTACCAGGGGCGTTTAATATGCATGAATGCCATTTATGGCTAGGACGGCACCCGGATCTGGGAGAAGCATCCTAATTTTGTTCATATATTAATATATCTATTAAAAAGAAATTGCAAGGACATACCGACACTTAAAGAAAGTATCTCAAAAAGAATAACTAGATAAGAACAAATCTCATACATACTACATAGGTGGGATTTTACAATGATAATAGTCCTTTACATAGGTGCTTTGGCCTTGTCCTGTCACAACTCAACCCACCAACCTAACCATGTGTATACTTCTAGAGACACCCATAGTTTCAATATCCACGTGCATACAATTACAATAGAGGGGTCAGGAAGGGATATTACATTCCTCTCCCCCTATTTTATGCATTGTTCTTGGCACATGATGTGTCCACAATCTGAATCTATTGTCACAAAAACTCGCAATCCATTTCCTCTTCCTTGGCTTCCTCCTGAGGCATCCTCCATGCTTTCAATGCCCTTGACACCTCAACTAGATCAGAGGTTCTTTCCCCACACCAACAAGTGCGCACTTCCAGCATCACCAACATCATACCTAGGGGACAACAACCAAATAACATTAATATTAGCAACAATTAACCTTGATTCATATACACGTGTTCTTAATTTCAAAAATAACAACATCATTCATATGCATGCAAATCTTCATCTAAATACACAAACATAAATTTGCAATTCTCATGTAATGTAGCATTGATGCACAAATTCATGTCATGCTAGCATTCTTGTGCCTCAACCATGAGGAAACATTGTTCTTGCATGTTAACACTATAAACCATCCATGTATACAATTCCTACATATAACTCCTGCATATAATCATCTTGTCGTCTCACTGACCACTATTGTTGTTCATAATTCCTATATGCAAATAATCTCTTTCCTCATTGCTCGAGCCCCTCTGGCTATCGTTATTCTTATTTCTTTTCCTTTATTTTAAATAACAATTAACTTACTCAAGTGACACAGTTGTTGTAAATACTTCCTTTCACTTGACTTTCAAATCATTTGTAGTCTATTAAAATCATTTTGAGCTTATCTTTGCTCTAATTCTTGTTGCTTCTGCTTAATTTTAAGCATTTGCCTCACCAAATCCCTCAAAGAAAATATGAACTCAAGAATAAAAAAGGTAATAGTTTAATTATTTTTCAAAATAAAAGCAAAAAGTAAATATATATAACCAATAAATTTAGCATTGGAGTATTTAAATCGAGTTGTTTTTAGTGAGATTTTTTGGAAGTTTTTCGGGTGGGTTTTCCAGGTCTAATTTTTCTAAAATCCAGTAGGAATATATTGAAATCACAAGCTTGATGGGTAACCCCTATACAATCGAAGTGTCCTAGGGGTTTTTCAAGGTGCTGAATCCGTATAGACAGTGAAAAAACCAGTTTATATAACACAAATCAAGATTTCACCTCATTTGTTTTTTTGGCACTCAAATATCCAAAAGAGACAACTATTGAATATCATTGTTTAATAGTGTGAGGGGTATTAATACTTCGAAATCTATGAGCAATTTTGTCTAGTATTTTTATTTTAAATAAATTAAAAATAAATAAATTTGGTTTTTTTTTCTTCTCCAAATTTTTTATTTTAAATTTATTTACTTGAGTTGAATTGAAATGTTATTTAAATTTGGAGTATTTTTTTAATAATAAAAGTCTAATTTTAAAACTTGATATAATGTTATTCTTTAAAGTTATATTTTAAATTTTATAATTATGTTAATGTTTAATTTATATATTATGGATGTGTTATTTTGTGTTTTATAATATTAAAATATTTTGAATGAATGAGATATAGATAAAGCTAACAAATACCATTACAGTTTGTTGTGGTTGATTATTTATGGTATAGGAAAATAGAAGATGGATCATCTCAAAGTTCTCCAGGATTTGATAACATAGATGAATGGGGAAGACCTATCCCAGATCCCAAGAGATGGCAGTCTTCACAAGGAGGCAAAGGATTTAAGGAGGTTGCAGATATTGTGCATAAGATGGGTCTCAAGTTTGGCATTCATGTCATGGCTGGTATTAGTACTCAAGCAGTTAATGCTAATACTCCAATCATGGGATCTCAGGTATGATATATATTTTTATTTGTATTCTATCTCATTATAGAAAATACTTTCAATGTCTCTCCTTATCTTTTTTAGGCAAGGATAGTTTATCATGTATTACACATTAAAATCAATTATATATCCAATTGCAAATGTGGAAGTTAGTTTTTAAATGCAAATTTATATGTTGGTGTAATATCATCCTCCACATTTATAACACTAACATTGTTTAGAAATGAATGCATTCTCTATGCGTCTTTTAAAAATTCACCCTATTTAATTTGTGAGCTTTCTTATTAAAAGATAACACATATAATATATTTTAAGATATAACATATAATATCCATTGATGACACTTTCATTCTAGGTGAATATGGCTTCCTTTGTTTTGTTTTTTCCACTACTTATTACATTATGTGATTGTGACTTCAAGTTAATATTATAGTAACAATGAGTTTCTTTTCATTTTGTAGGGTGTCCCTTATGAAGAAGGTGGGAAGACTTGGTATGCCAAAGATATTGCTCTAACAAATCAAACTTGCTCTTGGATGCCTGCATGTTTTATGAGTGTTCAAGCTAACCTAGGAGCTGGGAGGGCTTTCCTCAAATCATTATATACACAATATGCTGAATGGGGAGTTGATTTTGGTATGTGGTCTTATTCCTTTCTCTCACTTAATTAACATTCACATGCATGAAACCTATATAGGTTCTTAACCAAAAGACTAAATCAACGTCTAAAAATAAATGGATTTTTATTTTGGAATACCCATGGTCTCTATAGTTGCAAGCATTCACATGCATGAAACCTATATAGGTCCTTAACCAAAAGACTAAATCAAGGTCTAAAAATAAATGGATTTTTATTTTGAAATACCCATGATCTCTATAGTTGCAACTTACTTTTGTATTAGTCTGACAAGTTTTTAAATTATCTTGTTTTGTTTATTACTATTTGGTGTAGTGAAACATGATTGCGTCTTCGGGGACAATTTGAATGTAGAAGAGATCAAAACGGTATCCCAGGTATTACACAAAACTTATTAAAAATTGCTTCAATAAAATATTTATTTTTAAGACTGAAATAAATTTAAATATTGGATAAGAGACAGAGTTCACATATAATTCATCCATGTTAAACTCTTATAAAACATATTTAAGCAACGATGTTATGTTTTCAAATATAAAATAATATCTATATTTATAATGGTAACATTACTTCATCTTATATTTTAGATAATTTTCAAGATGCATTATTATTCAACCTCCTTTTCCATTTTCCATTTTAAAAAAGATAATTTAACATGCCATTTTCTTTATTGTATATTTTCCATTTTTAAAAAAATGATAATTTAACATGCCATTTTCTTTATTGTATATGTGATAGAAATAAAAATAAGATAGTGTTGGATTTCAGATCTTACAAGAGCTTGATCATCCTATTGTGTACTCTCTCTCACCGGGAAAGGATGCTACACCACAAATGGCCATGCAAATAAACTCTTTTGTGAATATGTATCGAATAACAAATGATGATTGGGATAATTGGAGCGATGTCCAATTCCACTTCAATGTGTCAAGGTGAAGAAACACTATGGTTTTGTGATGATTTATTGATATCAAGTAATTCTAGATAAATTAGAAAACATATTCATGTGCTAATTTATTATTTTAAAAAAAAATTAAGGTGATAATACTAATTTATTTTTTGCTTTATGTTATTTTTTTAATTACTATATCATATGTTACAAGTTATTTTTCTCATCATTTATTCATTAGTATTAACCACACATATCACATGTGACATATCTCTTTCAACTTTTATTCATTAGTATTAACCACACATATCACATGTGACATATCTTTTTCAAATAAGGATATAGAGTGCACATTACTTCTCTTTGGGTAATAAAGTGTCTAATTTTGTAGTTGAAATGTTGATATGTAGAGACTTTGCAAAATCTAATTTGATAGGAGCAAATGGTTTAAGAGGGAAGTCTTGGCCAGATTTAGACATGCTTCCAATTGGATGGTTAACTGATCCTGGTAACTATTTTTGTCACTTTAAAACCTCATTAGAATTGTTATATATATATATATATATAACATAGGTGTTTTTATTAATTAAAGTTAAATTAGTTATTTTTAAAATTAGTATCATTTTTTACTAGGTGTAAAGGACGGTCCACATCGCTTTAGCAACCTTACTTTGGATGAACAAAAAACCCAGGTTAGTATTATTTTGGAAAGTTAAGGTGTATTTTGTTAAAATTTATTGTACTTAATTTTAATAAAAATCATTTATTCATAAATACAAATCTATATATTCCACATGAAGAATATACATATTTAGTCTACTACATCAAAATTCGTCATATCACTTATAAAAATTGAACCTAGGTAAGGAAGATCACGATCCTTCCTTTCAACTTTTCATAATAACCTCAATTAACACTTTTTTTAATAGTTCGTAAAAAATAATTATATAACTTTATATTTCTTCTAATTTTTATATTTATCTTTTTGTATAGCTTAATATTTTTTATTTTTTTATTATTTACTTTCAATATAAAAATTTAAATAACTTGCTATTTTTTTATAAAACTTCTTTCTTATATAAATCTATTCTAACACTGCCTCACTATATTGTTCAGTTAACTTTATGGGGGATGACAAAGTCCCCGTTAATGTTTGGAGGAGACTTACTAAGGTTGCAAGATGAAACCTTGGCTCTTATCACAAATCCCACGTTACTAAGTATCAATTCTTATAGTACTAATAACCAAGAGGTATATTTGAAGTTATTAATATTGCTTATGATATTTTTGTATGGTATGAAAGATAATTGGGAGTATTTTTAATGCTTTGCATTCTTATACTAACCCTTTCAATTTCATTTCTCAGGTTCGTGATATTATTACCTATAAAAGACAGGCTTTTTCTGGGCCAAATTCAATTAAGAGTTTTAATAATGACACAAAAATGGCTTCCAAGCTTATTTTAAGTGTGTCTAGTTGTAAGGAAAAAACAACAAAGAAGTGGAGATTTGATTCTAATAAAGAAGAAACTAATCGATTGTGTTGGAAAGGACAATTAGGCAGAGACAATGATGTATCCCATGTATGTTTCTATCATGCTCCAACAAGGTAAGTATTATTTTCAAATTATTTAATAATAAAGTATTTTTTAATTTTTTTAAAAATATTTGAAAAAAAGTTAATTTTGATTTTAAATTCATTTGTATAATTAAATAAAAAATTATTTATTAATTAAGTAACATAGTACTTATTGATTGAGTAATGCAGTGATCAAAATAGTACTAAAATGGAAGAGAGAAAAGAATATCAAATTTTAGCATCTTCAAGTGCGAAATTGTGCCTAGATTCTTCTCCCAAACAATTTTATTCTTCACAAAAATTCCAGAGCCATTACTTTTCTCCTTGTATGGAACATACAAGTCAGGTAATAATTTTCTCTAGTAATTGGGAAATTTTTAAATTGGGAGTTAATGTAAATAATAATTAGCACAAGAACAGGGTTTGTTCATTTTTAAGATAATTGTGAATTGTTAGTTAGTGTATATATATATATATTATTTCATTTAAACATTTTATAGATTTTATCCTAAGTTTGAAATTATGTTTTGTTAAATTGGATTTCTTGTACAGAAATGGAGATTGAGAGCAGATGGTTCACTCTATAACGATTATACACACCTTTGTGCAAGTTTGGCACAAGTCAAAGGTAACAGCATGAAACCATTTTTTAATTATCAAATTAAAGATAAAGATATATCTATATATATATTATTGGAAAGGTTATTTCATATTAATTGCACAAAATAAATTTTTAAGTTATGTTTTTTAAATATATGTAGATAAAATTGGAATTCATGAGGTGCGTATTTGGGCAGCTAATGGACGAAAAGGTATGTAATATTTATGATTATAAATGATAGTATGTGCATGTAAATGTTTACATTTTTTTTGTGTTTATATAGATTTTTTTAGTTTATTTTATGGTGTAGTTTGTTTAAAATTTTATAAGTATTAGTTGAAATTAAATTTTTTTAGAGTTTTTTTAAATGCTCAATATATATAGAAATAAAAAACCTAATTTTAAATGATTAAACTATTTTCCCAAAATTCAAATAGAACTCTAAAACTTCTAGAACCCACCAATTTAATATATGCACTATAGAATGAATGATGTGACATGATGTAAATGTGCAGGTGAAAATTACTTTGCGGTTTTCAACTTGAGCCCGGTCTCCTCTTCAATATCTATTCCGTTGAATGATGTGATAAAGGCATTTCAAAAAATTGATACAGAATTTGAATCTAAAAGTAGATCAAATTGCACGTATACTGAAGTTTGGAGCGGTCAAATGCTACAAGTCAAACATAGGGTAATAACCACAAGAGTACCAGGTCATGGTGTTGCTTTGGTTTCACATACATGTGTGTGAATCAATTATTTTGTTTCAAATGCAAATTTCTATCCTTTCATAGGGTTGATGCATTTTCATCCCATCCTTTCATAGGGTTGATGCATTTTCATCCCTCTGTAGGACTGATTTTGTATGGACACAATAAATTATAATTAAAGATTTTTTCGAGATTTCATGGCATTTATATAATTTTTTATTTAAATTTTTTTAATAATATTATATATTTTTTTTTTTTAAATAAGTGATGTGGTTATAGGAGTATGTTTTAGTGTGATTTTTTGGAAGTTTTTTTAGTGGATTTTTACAATCTAATTTCTCTAAAATCTGGCAGGAACTCATTGAAATCACAAGTTTTATGGGTAAACTCTACACAATAGAAGTGCCTTAGGGGTTTTTCAGTGCTGAATCTATATATAGAGTCAAAAAACTAGTTTAAATAACACAAATAATGATTTCACCACAAATTTTTATGCTGGATTCTGGCACCGGAAACTCCAAAAAGTCGCACTAAAGACAACCTCGTTTTAATATAACATTTCATAAATTATATTATTATTTTGTTAATTTATAAAATTTATATATTATTGGGTGAAGCATTTTAATTAAATATATTGTAGTATGTTGTATTGGAAATTTTAAAATTTTAATGTCAAAATAAATATAAATAAAAATAAATTAGTATTTTTTAAAGGAAGAAATTAAAACAATGTAGATCGATTTTAACTTCAGATCTACCATAGAGGCCTACATGAATCTAATCTCTTGGGATGCAAACCTCTTGTTAGATGTGAAATTAAAATGGATCTAGGTTGGTTTAGTTAATGTATGGACAAAAATAATTATATAATATATTACTATGTATAATTAATTAACTTATGGACAAAATAACTATATATTGTATTATTATGTATAATTTAATTAATTTATGGAAAATGATAACTATATTATATACTTTTAAAATAATAAAAGGTTTTGTATATGGAGAGATGTGTAAGGTTGTTCCGTTCACCCAAATTGAAATTTTTGCTAATGCAACAAATAAAAATTAAATAATTATACAAAACATAAAATCCATTAACCCAACAGGTTTTATATATGGAGAAGATGTGTAAGTTTTTGTTCATCCAGAGAGTTGAAATTATTTTCGCTAATGCAGCCAAAATAAAAATCTAAATAACTATACAAAACATAAAAATCCATTAACCGAACAAAGTTTGGTTAGTTCTTAGATTCTTTCTCTGGCTCTCCACATACAATTAGTTCCATATAATGTTGGTTGTAAACAAAAATGAAAATAACCATATAAATAAGAAAACTACAATACAATTATCTATCATATACATCTAATTTGAATGGATCATAAATTTAAGTTCAACAATTTTCTTTACCACATTAAAATTCCAAATTACCTAAAATTTTAAACATCTATACTCTTTACTTATACCAATACCATTTCTTAAATCAAAGTAAAAACGTTAACTCAACACAAATAATCTAAATTCTTTTTTTTTATAACCATTAATAAGAAAGATTTACATTGAGAACATGTTTATAGAAAAAACTAATTAGATTATCATCATTGTTTTGCAAAACATTACCAAGTATTAACAAATATGTTCCCAAAACAAGAAGTTACAATATTTCGTTACAAATTTCAAATATGAAAAGGGAATGCAATCCATTACAAAAAGGCCCAATGAAGGTCAGCTATTAGCTTGTTGGGTTGATGTCATGTTAACCATCAGAGTCACTAGTGCGCAATCAACCCTGAGAAAAAAAAAAACCAAAACTGAACTTTGGAGAGCCAACAATATCCGTAGTCTAAAATGACCACTGGAGAAAGGGGCCCCCATTAGTTGGTGGATCAATATTGCGAGTTGGAGCTAGGTTGATGGGCTAAACACAGATTATTATAGGAGTATCGACGATGTCCTCAGAATCAGAGTAAGAGTTAGAATTCGACACGCTACATACTTTTCCACCCATTGTAGACGTATGAGTATGTCTTCCAAATAGTAACAAACACTCTTGAGGATTCATTTGATGTCTTCCTAACCTGCAAAAATATTATAGGTATCCACCTATTTGTCACAGAGAACCAAGCAAACTAAGGTGTCCAATTGTTGATGACCTACGACAGAGTGTAATAATTGCAATATTCTTCTTCGAAATTTTCCATGGTTAGTAATCCATTTGAAATGTTGATTACCCACCTCTAAACCAAAGAAATAGGCTTTATCGCCAAATTCTCTGGATTCAACGTGTCGAATCATTTTTCTGATCTCTAAAGGAACCGAGTCAAACAGGGTTGCTATTGAGTTCCCTCTAAATAGATATCTAGACTAAGAAATGGAGCTACTACTAGTGCCTCCCCATGGGCGTACCATTATTTAATGAGGTGGCATAATGAGATGGAAATGTGCAAGACTTTCACTTTGTTGACAAACCCTAAGATTTAGAGTCAAACACATAGAGAAATACATCGTAAGGCTACCAATCAGGACTATATCATCCCCAAAACCCATAGTGCACAGTACTAGGCAACACCCATAACGGTTGAAAACCTTGTAGGAACAAACTTGAGCGGGCCTAAAACTTTCATCAAGTATGAAGAGAAATCAACTGTGGATTGCAATGACTCTTGATAATTTCTAATTACTTGTGGTAGATGAATGATGCGGTAAATAATTGTGGTTTTTATAGTGGCCAACCTGAGAGGCTTGGAGATCCAGTACTTTTTAACTGTGTAGAGACAAGAAACAAAATGAACACCCACCCAGTACATTAATTAAGGTTTGTTACCTAGAGACCAAGTTTTGTTACTAGACTGAACAAAAGGAAATTGTTAGTGACAATTTGACACAAACATACGACCCCCATGATCCAAAGATAGAGAATTAGCTACAAAAGACGAGACTTTTCTACCAAACACCAACATTAAACCATGTGGCCCAAAATTAAACATATGAAGCCATAAAATTCCCCATTATAACTTCAGAGATACCAAAATTAAGCATATGAAGCCATGGTAGAGGAGATTTCTAAAACCAGATTGAAAATTTCCCTAGATACCACACCTCACATACCAAAATCAGGGAATTAAAAGAGATACCTAGAAATTCCAAGTCTTCAAACGCCAATGAAGGAAGCATGACCAACAACTCAAAGACAGGTACTGAGGCTGCACTATGTAGGAAGAGGATGAAAAACATTGATGTCCTTTAAAACTTCAATGGCCCTTGTAGCAAGAAAGACTTAAAACCACAATTCCTTCGGGTAAGCGTATTTAAATCCACGAAGTGATGGCTTCAAACGTACCTAGTACGCAGTACCAAACATCACATGATAAACTAAAGCAGAAGCACCATAGAACCTTTTTGCTTCTCTCAATAATCCAACATATGCTTGCCAACATGTGAATAATCCATCCCATTTATAACTACCAGAGTAGGAGAAATGCCATAAGAGCAGGGATACTATTAACATTCCATTGAAGGACGAAGATAAGACAAGTGTTAACTATGGCACACTTGTTAAGGAGGACATTTCCTATGTATTGCAGACAACAATAAATGATAACAATGTAAACTTTGAAACAAGAACTGTAAACTCAAAATAAGAACTCTACCCAAAAACCCCAAAAAAACATGAAAACAGTCTAAAAATGAAAAATGTTGATGCTAGAATACTAGAATGCCGAAAAACCTTAGAATTTTGACAATTTTTCAACCATGACATTATGAAAAAAATTTGTGACTAAAAAAACTTTAAAAATGAACACTTGAATGAAAGAGTCAATATACGAGGAGTAATTTTTTTTAAAATGCTAAAAATATGACGGCTTTAAAATATTAGCTTAAGGCAACTTGACACAATGAAACAAAAATTTAAAAGTCAACCATCAAATTTACACACATCGTAGGAAAACTTGACCCATTTTAATGAAAACTTAAATACCAACCATGAAATTGACACACTGTGAGGGCCGACTTGGTCCTTTATAACAAAAACTTTAAAATCAACAATCAAATTGACACATAATGGGATCGAGATACTAGTTGAGGATCGACACAAATCTTGTATGAAAAAAATAGAATAAAACGAATTAACATATAAACACATAAATAAATAAAAATGAAAAATATAAAACAAAGCAAAAGTTAAACATAGGAAAAATGGTTAAAAAAATATATATATAAGGTTCAAAAAAAAAAAAAAACAACAACAAAAACAACAAGAACAACAACAAAAAAAAAAACAAAAACAAAAAACAAAACAAACAAAAAATAATAATAATATAATAGGAATATAAAAAATTAAAAAAAAAAAAAAAAAAAAGAAGAAAAAGAAAAAAGAGAAGAAACAATAATAATACAATGGCAAATTATATATATATATAAAAGACAAAAAATAAATCAAACATAAAAAATTTACCCAAAAAAAAAAAGAGTAAAATAAATAAATATACAAAAATTAATTCAGAACAAACATTAAAATAATAATAATAATAATAATAATAATAATTATTATTATTATTATTATTAATCCAAAAAACAGAAAAATAGAAACAAATTTAAATTCCAAGAATTGGCCAGCCAGCATAGGGCCACTGTGTTGGGCAGTCTTGCCATCTACTGTGCAACTGCCAAGTCCACCTAGTCTACGGTCTAGCGACCCTGGGTGTCACACCCATGAGTTGAGCACGCTCATGTGCGGTGGGCGACAGTGGGAGACAAACTTTGATTATGTGCGATGAGTTGAGTTTGCGACAACGAGTTCTGTGACGATGCAAAGAGTTACTTAGAGAGTCAAAAAATTGACATGAGGAAAATCGACTAAGTATGGGTGCACACAACGAGTTTATATGAGGTGTCGAAAAACTGACGAGTTGGTGGACTGATGTGCAGAGCGGACGAGTTGGCGAGCTGACGTTCAAAACAATCAAGTTGGTGGATCGACACATTATTTGGTATTTTTCATGGGTGATTTGTGTGGTTGGTCTAGTCAAGCCGACCCATCTTAACTCATGGAGGACGCCTATATATTGGAGATGGTGAGTTAGAGAGAAGGCCATCGAACTCAAGCAAGTTCAAGTGAGCAAAGAAATACTTGGGCGAGCAAGAGGAAGAGAAAAAGAGTAAGGGCAAGGTGCAGACAGACCGAGGGACGCAGTACCGAACGAAGGAGAAAGAGAAGTGAGATCCGGAAGGTTTGTTGTGCGACAAGCTGTGGAAAGTCGGCGGAGGGTGTCGAGTTGTGACGAGCTACGGAGGGTGACCCGACCCTATGGGGTGGGCGCCTCTACTCGGTGATGAGCTACAGAGGGTGACGATGCGGACGAGCTGTAGAGGTTGCAACAAGCAACAAACAGTTCTTGGTGCGACGAGCTGCAGAGGGTGACCCAACCTGGCAGGGTGAGCACCTCTGCCTAGGGATGAGTTGCACGACATGATGTGGGTAGCCCTGAATGAAGAACAGGTGGGCACTACTAAACGGAGGGAGACCTGACCCGGTGAGGTGGGCGACCTGACACGAGCTGGTTGAGTTGCTGAAAATTGGCAGAATTGCTAAGGTGAAATTTGGGGTTTCTTGGCAAAGGCTGTACTTGTAGCTAAAGTTGTAAAAGACTGAATTATTATTATTGGGCAGACTCTAATCTAGGAGTTTCCCCTCCCATTAAAAGAAAGTATTCCATTGTGCATATTAATAAATGAAGATGATGTAAATGTTATTTCCCTTGTGTAATGAATGTACTTTGTAGAATTGAAGAAAAAGAACTAAGTGTTGAATGTTAGGCGTAGCCCGTACTCATAAGTTTTGGAGAAAAGAAAGTGGGTAGCGGTGTCGCAGTTACCTATGTGCAGTTGAAAGATCACAGCCAGGATAGGGGTGTGACAGATGGTATCAGAGCTCTAGTTTCCGTGGGCTTTGTTGAAGATTGAAGCAGAGATATGGCAACAGGGTTGCGATTGGTATTGATGCTGAAGCATTTTATGATAGGTTTAGTAGAGGTGAAGCATTGTGCTCGGGACAAGCTGAATGAGAGGACATGGCAAGTTGGGAATAATGATAAGGGATGCTCTTGCTGACCTTATATAGGTTGACGCTTATGAAAGAAGAAAACCCATGGATTTGAGATGAACTTGAGGTCTTGGAAAGGAATATTGAAGACAAACTTCTTCAACTTGGGTCAGCAATGGAGCAGGATGTAGCTGCATATTGCGATGAAGAAGAAGAAGCCATGATGTATGAGGATGTTCCAGATGTGACAACGATGGAGGAAGAACATGAGGCACCTTTGATTGCTGAAGTTGAACCAGGACCGTACATATTGTAGACATTGACGGATGAAGGCACTCACATGGAGGAGCCTCATGATGAAGTAAGTATTACTTTTACATGTGTTTCATTGGAGGATTTGGAGGATGGGCCATATGCAGGGAAGGCCAAATACATTTTGCCGATGTGATGGACAACCTTACCATGGATGTCTACGATGAGACCTTGTGCGGAGAAGCAAGGAACGTTGATTGTTGCAAAACTTGTTGGGGAAGTTTGTGAACTCATGGCTGGGGGTGCAAATGCTCATGACAAGGGAGGAACATGATGATCATTGTGGAGGATGGGTCATTCTTAGCCATATGGAGACTTGGCTAAGTGCTTGACATGACTCATGGAAATATTGGAGAGAGGGCACACGAGAGTTTTGAGGATATGATACTTGGGTGGACTTCTTCATGGATGAGACCAAGTGACAATCTTGGTGGACCTTTAGTGGGGGAGGTAGCAATGATGGAAGGAACCTGTGATGAGACATATGATATGATGATATATGTGCTTTGAGTGACCTAGGGCACTAAACCTGATTAAGTACTAGGATGAGATGATCGATGTTGTGATGGGTCTACTATGATAGACAACATGGACAACTTGAGTCATGGACATCGAGTTGGATAGATGGAGCATGGCAAACTTATTGCAGGGACATTATGCAAGATTACTTATAGCGATGTCAATTATGGGCATCCAATGAGGAATGCCAAGGCAGGGATTTTGTGCGAATGAACTTGTTGATGCGACATGGAGACATTTTATAGATGAGCCGATGGGGATGTTGTGCACATTTGTACAGTCTATGAGGGTACTCCTACCACATGGAGAGCAGAGGCACCTTGCATTGGAATTTGAGGCTGAGACAGGTATGCTTTCTGAGATGTTGGGGGGAGATGATTCATAGGAGCTCATGGTGACTTGAGAGTTGCAATCATTGGAGACTTCATGTTATAATGGTCTTGGAGTATCTGATTCATTGAGGAGATGAGGTCAATGGTGTACCTGATTTTGATGCAATATGGGATGCATACATTGGGTACATTTATGGGGTCTGTTCAAGAGAGTGACTTGATGGGGATGATCGAGATGAGACACTTTGGAGTTGATGGAGTTGCAACGATGGTGATGCCTTTGTGGAAACACTTGGGCATGGGTTGAGTTGATACTTAACCACTTTTGATAGACATGGTGGTTGATTGATTTATGACCATGGGCAACACATGGATGATGAGACAGGTGTATACATGTCCCTTTGATAGACTTGAGGGATGTCGTATTACAGATGTGATGGAGGTTGCTTCATGGACCTGGATGTGGTACATTGAGAGTCAGTTTGATAGGAGGAGCTCTTAATTATTTTGAGGAGATGAACCTCACATATATGGATGATGATGTTTGGATAGATGCGACTGATTGATATGCAACACATCAACACTAACATCATGGGAAACATGTTGCAGATGAGATGGAGATTGCTTCATGGACCAGGACATGGCTTACTTAAATTTTGATGGAGATGGGATGGATTCTTGATTGAGCTAATGTTGTGGCAAGATGTTGAGAGAAACAATTGATGATGGCATGAGGAGGTGCATTTTCGTGATGGTTGGACTGATCACCCGACTAGTTCGATTCATCGAGCCAACAGTGTACTGAGATATGTTTGAGTTGGTTTGGAGTATCATGGCAGTAGTTCACATGATGATGATACATGATGGGGTTGACACAATATATGTTGCACTGATAGCATGTAGCTTGAGTTGGAGGGACCAACCTTCCACAATGGGGTAGCATGTGGAAATTGCAATGGATGTGGTTGATGATCATGGATTGAGGAGACTCTCTTTTTCATGGATTCATGAACCTTAGTGGTTTATGAGATGACAGAGTAGAGGTGGGCAACATAGAAATTTTGCAGATGTTGGAGCTAGCGACACTTTGCGATGTTGTATGATGGAGTTGTCAAGGATGACAACCATTTAAAGTGGGGTAGTATGTTATGCCCACGAGCTGAGAGCGTTCATGTGCGATGAGCGATAGTGGGAGACAAACTTCAGTTAGGTGCGACAAGTCAATTTTGTGATGACGAGCATGTGTGTTCGGTTAAATGTTCCCTGGCAAGTGTGCGACAGTGCGACGAGTTGCTTGGAGAGTCTAAAAAATGACACGAGGAAAATCAACTAAGTATGGGCGCACGCAATGAGTTTATATGAGGTGTCGAAAAACTAACGAGTTGGTGGGCCGACGTGTGGAACGAATGAGTTGGCGAGTTGACATGAGGAGCGGACGAGTTGGTGGGCTGGCACACTATTTGGTATTTTTCATGGGAGATTTGTGTGGTCAGCCTGGGCTAGCTGATCCACCTTAACTCATGGAGGGCGCTTATATATTGGATATGGCGAGTTGGAGAGAAGGCCATCTAACTCAAGAAAGTTCAAGTGAGAAAATAAATACTTGGGCGAGCAAGAGGAAGAGCAAAAGGGAAATGGAAAGGTGCAGACAAACCAAGGGCCACAATACCGAGCTTAGGAGAAAGAGAAGCTAGTTGTGGAAGGTCTGCGGTGCGACGAGCTGCGGAAAGTCTGCGGAAGGCGCTGAGTTGAGACAAGTGCAAAGGGCGACCTGACCCGGCGGGGTGGGCGCCTTTGCCTGATGACGAGCTAAAGAGGGCAATGGTGCGGATGAGCTACGAAGGTTTTGAAAAGCTACGAACAGTTCCCAATGCGACGAGATGCGGAGGGCGATGGTGCGGATGAGCTACGAAGGTTGTGACAAGCTGTGAACAATTCCCGGTGTGATGAGATACGAAGGGCGACCCGTCCCAATGGGGTGGGCACCTCTGCTTGATGACAAGCTACACGACACGATGTGGGCAACCCTGAACGACGAACAGGTGGGCACAGCTGAATGGAGGGCGACCCAACAGGAGCAGGCCAAGTTGCTGAAAATTGGCAGAATTGCTAAGGTGAAATTTGGGGTTTCTTGGCAAAGGATGTATTTGTAAATAAATTTGTAAAACATTGAATTATTATTATTTGACGGACTCTAATCTGGGAGCTGCCCCTCCCATTAAAAGAAAGTATTCCGCTACGCATATTGATAAATGAAGATGATGTAAATGTTATTTCCGTTGTGTAATGAATGTACTTAGTAGAATTGAAGAAAAAGAACTAAGTGTTGAATATCAGGCGTAGCCCGTACTCATAGGTATTGGTGAAAAGAAAGTGGGTAGCGGTGCCACACCTGCCTATGTGTGGTTGAAAGATCAATGTCAGGATAGGGGAGTGACACTAGGCTTGGTAGGCCGATTTCGAGAATCGGCCTGCTAAGCCCAGGGCATCATATTTTTAATTTTTTAATTTTATAATGTATAAGAAAAAGTTTAATTTTTTATTTATTATGTTTTTAATTAATTTTAATGTTTTTTTGTTTTTTTTTTTTTCTTTTTTAATTAATTAGAATTTTGTTTTTTTTGGGGGTTGATCTTTTTGATTAATTTTTTTAAATTATGTTTGTTTGAAATAGTTTTTTGTATTTTATTTATTTATTTATAGTTTTTTTAATTTTTGTTTTTAATTTTTATCTTTACAAGTTAATTTTGGTGTTTTTTGTCTTTTTATATATATTTTAATGTATATATTTATTTTTTTCAAATATTTAAAAATTCATTACTAAAATTTAAAAACTTAAAAGAAACATAGAAAAAGCATGAAGAAATAAGACAATTTGAAATTTGTTAAATAATCAACATTTTAAAAAAAATGTGCGTACTTAGGACATTAGAAAATTTGAAGTGTCCAAATGTCTTAAGAAAATAAATGTTGAATGTGTTTCAAAATCCGCATGGAAATCACCAACATTAAAAAAAAATAATCCACAGTTAATACCTTAGAAAATTTAAAGTGTCAAAAATAAGCCCTCCAAAAAAAAAGGTTGATGTTGCATCAACACTTTTCAAAATCAACATGAAAATCACTAAGAGTTTAAAAAAATGTTCATATTTGATACTTAAAGTGTCAAAAATATGCTCCCAAAAAAAAGGTGTATTTTGAATCAACACTTTTCAAAATTGGATGACTTTTTGCTACCTCAAAAAAATGGGTACTTGTTACAGTTCCCATTTCAAAGTTTACATTGTTTTATCTGAGAGCGTACATCCTTCCCTCCTACAATGGAGCATGTCTGAGCCATTATGGAAAAGCTACCTAATACTAAATGAAGCACACCAGAGAAAATTAACAAAACCAACACCTTGTAAGGTTCCTCTCCCATTCCCATCACATATTGACGAGAACACGCCGACGATTATTGATATTCCTTGCTCATACTATTGTGCCTGCATGTATTTTCCTCGTGCAAACACTTCTCATTAGTGACACACATTCCAATGAGGATATGATTATGGGCTCTTCCCACCCCCATCGGGGATAAGAATCTAAAATCTTGCTCCAAAATATTTTAACATTTCTTTTAATTAAATATTTGTAAAATGAATCTTTAAAAACCATATCCTATGGATATATTAAAATCTTTAAAGGCATAAATATTTCCATCTCAAATTTGTAATATTTGAAAGTATCAATTTGTCGTATTTTTATTATAAATTTTGTTATCGTGCCATGTAAAAAACATCATTAAATCTAATATTAATATTGAAAGATTAATATTCATATTAATATTATTATTAAGTCCAATATTAATATTAATATATTATAATAATAATAATTATATATTTAATAACTTTTTTATTAATACAATATTAAATTTGTTATATTAAATATATATTAATATATCATGTGATATATATTAACTCTAGATATATATGTGAGGGAAGAACAAAGAAATAATGATAGAGGTGGAGAGATAGAGGGAGTAAGAGAAAGGGAGAGAGAGGGAGGTAGGAGAGAAAGGGAGATAGAGGAAGGACTAGAGAGATGGTGTAAGAGGGAAGGAGAGAGAAGAGGAGAGAGGGAGGGAAAAAGAAAGAGAGAGAGAGAGAGAGAGAGAGAGGTAAGAAGAAAGATACAAAGAGAGAAAGGTGGAGAGAGAGAGAGTGATAAAGGAGATGGAAAGCGAGGGAGAGAGGAGAGAAGAAAGGAAGAGATATGGAATGGGGGAGAGAGGGAGAGAAGGGGAAGAGAGAGAAAAAGAGAGAGGGAGAGATAAATAGATATGGAGAAAGAGTGTGTATTTTTTGGGGTTGATATAGAGAGACAAAAGAGAGACGAAGATGGAGATATAGATGGAAGGTGAAGAGAGGGAAGAAGAGAGAGATAGAGAGAGGGAGAAATATATAGATATGGAGAGAGTGTGAGTGTGTGTGTTTTGGGAGGTTAGATAGAGAGACAAAGAAGGAGAGATGGGGGGAGATATAGATATATATGGAAGGGGGAGAGAGGTAAGAAAAGTTCTTGCACTAGAGGCATTAATTTTAGTGTAGATGGTGATTTCTAATCCTATTTTATTGCTTGCACTGAAGGAGAGAGATAAACTGAAGGAGAGGGGAGAGGAGGAATGAAGGGAGAGAGAGGGAGAGGAGTGAGAGAGGGAGAGAAGGGTAAGAGAGAGAGGGAGACACAAATATGGTGGGGGGAGAGAGGGGGAGAGATAGAAAGAGAGAGGGAGGTAGGAGAGGAAGGGAGAGAGAGGAAGGATGATAGAGAGGACTTGAGAGAGTGGATGAGAGAGGGATGGAGAGAGAGGAGAGAGGGAGGGACAAAGAGATGGATTTCGAAGGGAAGAGAGGGAGGGAAGAAGAAATACACAAAGAGAGAAAAGTGGAGAGAGAGAAAGGGAGTGGAAAGGGAGATATGGTGAGAGAGTGTGTATGTTTGGGGGTGAGATAAAGAGACAAATAAGGAGAGATGGGGGATATGTATAAATAGATGGAAGGGGGAGAGAGGGAAGAATATTTCTTGCACCAAATGCATTGATTTCAATGTAGATGTTGATTTCTAATCCTAATTTATTGCTTGCTCTAGATGCGTTGATTTAAATGTACATGGTGATTTCTAATCCTATATTATTGCTTGCTCTAGATGCATTGATTTCAGTGTAGATGTTGATTTCGAATGATACTTTATTGCTTACACTAGATGCATTAGTTTTAATGTAGATGTTGATTTATAATCCTAATTGATTGCTTGCACCAGATGCATTGATTTCAGTGTAGATTTTGATTTATGGTTCTATTTGATTGCTCTAGATGCATTTATTTTAGTGTAGATGTTGATTTCTAATTATATTTTATTTCTTGCACTAGATGCATTTATTTTAGTGTAGATGTTGATTTCTAATCCTATTTGATTGCTTGCATTAGATGCATTGATTTTCAGTGTAGATGATTTTTTCTAATCCTATTTGATTGTTTGCATTAGATGCATTGATTTCGGTGTAGATGTTTTCTTCTAATCCTATTTGATTTCTTGCATTAAATGCATTGATTTTAGTGTAGATGTTGATTTTTGATTTGATGTAACTGAATGTATGATGGTGCATTAATTTTAAAGTGATTGGATTAACAATGTACATTGATTTTTGTGTTATAGTAATTTAGCCTATTAATATTGGAGCACAAGAGAGAGAAGGTATGTTGTTTACTACAATTGACTGAATTAAAGATTTGAATGATTTACAATTTCAACTACCCTTTTCATATAATTGATATGAAAAGATGACAAAACTAACAAGGGTGACGATAATAATAGTAGAATAAAATAGTTTGAGATTGATCACGATGAAAACTATTTATAATTAACTACATTCTTATTATTCACATTTTTTGTCATTCAACACTATTACATTGTCACTTTGTATTCAAAATGTTTATTTCATCATTTTTCATCATTAAAGTTATTAGCAATATCTATCATATCAACAAACTGAGGTAACTAAGAAAATTTAAAATTAAAACTACTCTTGAAGATATATTTAAATGCCCGAAGGGACACTATTAAGAATTAATTAGTTGTCAAAAGTTGTGATACCTAAAATTAAATGACATAGATGTGCAGTATCAATCCTCCTGCAAACTATTGACAAGATTATCTCCCTTCTTCATCAAAAACTAATTACTAATAAACGATTACATACACATGTAGAAATATAACACAATAACTATAAATTTCACGAACATTACCAACCAAATCCAAACACATAAACACACAAACCACTCAAAGAATCCAAACACATACATAAAAACCCTTCAATGAAAGAAACACACACTATATTAAACAAGAGAATGATGAGAATGATATGGTCATGTTAAGCAAAGAAAAAATGATGTAAATGTCAAAGTATGAACTTTATCTCAAGCATATACATAATAATGATAATTTAAAAATGTGACATTGCTAACCTCAACTGGAACCAACCTACATCCATCTAACTCTAAATCTATCATCTAACGAGAGGGATCAAATCCCTCAAGGTGCAAACCTTTCCTCACATTCTACACTCTAAAAATAAGGTTTGCACCTCAAGGGATTTGATCCCTCTCAATGCGTGATAGATCCAGAGTTAGATGGATCTAGGTTGGTTTGTGAAAAAATGTGAGATTCATTTTTTTGTTTAAACTTATAGAATATATTTTTTATAAAGTAAAATATGTATTATATTTGTACAATTTTTTTCAACCTATTTATTATATTTTGAGTTTTCTTACTTTCTATTGTATCAAAATTTAAGATATTTTAAGTTTCTTTACTTTCCATTTTTTCAAATTTTGATAAATAAAAATTATATTTCTTATTAAAAAATTGAAAAATGTAAAATTCCATATTAAAAAAGTTAAAAATAATTTATAATTATTTTATTAAAAATTAAATACAAAGTTAAATCCCCAAGTAGTGATGACTTCTTGCATTACAACTCCTAGGAAAGAATATTATCACAATATATCAATTCTCCCACTTACCATCACCATAATATCTCAAGTTCAGTTACCAATGTAAAAATTATAGTAAGAAATTAAAGATGAGATGAAATCGCCACATTAAAGAATGATATTTTTTTGTAAGCTCATAAACTTATATTAGACTCGAAAATACATACAATCCATGCTAAAGAGAGTTATACTAACCAACTCTGCTTTTCCAAAATGGTAACTAGACTCAAGAAACTAGATAGGGTTTATACTTAAGGTCAATATTTTGAGGTGGGCATGACCATACTCATTGTTATCATAATTAACAAATATGGTTGTGAAAGCCATGAAAACCAAAAAGCCATGAAAACTTAGAACCAAAAAATTGAAAAATATAGAAACAATTGAGCTTACTATTAGTGGCTTTCCACCACATGGATGTTGTGCCATTAACTAGCTAGAGCAGGATGTGTGAGTTTGCCAAGGGATGGTTGTGCTTTGTCAGGAAGTAATGCTAACTCCATTAATTGTATTCTCTCATACATGATACAACACATCAGATGAAGCGCCTCCATCTAAAGGAGGAGATCATTTACGACCTCATTACAATTAAAAAAGAATTATCCCAACAAATTCTTGATATGCCAATATAGATCAACAGTGTGAAAAAACTGATTTTGACAAGCTCTTGGGGTGCCCAAATCTAGCACCTAATTTTGTTAAGATCTCATAATCAAACATTTCATTCCTCTCATTGACCAGCACTTCATCAATGTCGCATATATCCTGATGTGGCACTGAAGGGGTGTGTACCCTGTAGTAGGATGCCTAGTGTTTGTAACAATTTCTTGTTAGAGTCAAAATCTAAAAGTTCTAATTTCTTGCTATGGATACATATACATAAACATTAGCATAAAACAATCATGATCCTATCAGACAATGACATACATACGTATGTAAACATCATCATAATCATGATCATAACATAAGTACCAAATATTATAAGGCCAAGGTTAAGAGAACTCCCTTTATCTATGCACACCATGCATAACATTAAGAACAATCATTCCCAACATAGCCAAGGCATCAGATTCTTCACATCCATTCACTTTACCTTTCCTATTATATTTCTCATTAGTGTCTTGCCACTATCCATTGACACTAATGGACCCAACAAACTTATCTGACTGTCATACTCTTACCTTTACTTAGCCTTACAAATGCACCAACTTCACCCAAGTCTTTCATTACCTCTTGGGTTTCATTCAACTCTCCCTAAGCTCCATTAACTTTCCTCTTTCCCATCCAATTCCCAAGACCCTAAAGAAGTTCCGGTGGAACTCCTTGTGAAGACCCTTCAGTATCAAACAATGAAGGGGAACTTTGGGGTGAACTCAATGGTTCAACCACAATGACTCTCTCAAAAGAAGAAAGAGGAGAGGAGATTTGTTGAGGGATGATTTAAAATAAAATTTACAAGGATTTACTCAATATTGGGCCAAGATGCAATTGCATAGGTTTGATATGTTTATTGTGGGAAGCTATTTTTAGAATTTGAAACAAAAAGTTTTCCTTTTCATGTTTTAAGAGTCGAGAAAATGACGAAAAGGTGTCTCTAGTTGCTTTTGTTGGTTTAGCAAGCTTGAAAGGGCAAGTGCTTGATGATCTTTTCAAATTTAAGGAGTCAGAAAAGATCGAAATGACTACTTAGGTAACTCTAGGAAAAAAGGAGTACCAAGTAACTGTGAACTACAATATACACCTTAGCAAATAAATTTACCAATGGCTTGACATACGTGTAGGAAATCTCACTGAATGTTGTGTTTGGTGTATCACATTCACAAGGCAGCAAATTCGACCTCCTATGGATAAATTATTGCAACCCATGAGGGTCTCCCTTTATATACTTGAGGTACAGGGAGCACAAGTCTGTGCTAGCATTATCTATTGAAAGATTATTGTGAATGACAGTTGCTAAGTTTTATAGACATCGGAACACGTCTCTAGCCTAGACCACTAAGTGTGAATAGTTTCTCAAATGCTCCTTAGATTCATTGAGGTAAATTTTAAGTTTATATTTGAATTAAGTTTCAGTTTTGAGGGCTCAACGATGTGACCTGCTCCAAGAATGAAACTAAATGATGAAAATGAAACTTTTCATTCGATGAAGGCTATTTTAACAAAGGAAGAGAAACAACCAATCAATGCATCAAACAATCCAAAAGCATCAATACAAACTTTTCAATGAAATAAAATGAAATTTAATCTTTCATTCTACTAACAAATGCAATGCCATAAAGATGAAAATATTTTTCTTTTCACTAAAGATGAAATCAATGCAAACTAGTGTAAACGAGAAAAATAAAATGCAAACAATTCACTAATCATGAAAATATCTTTCACTTTTTGATTTGAATGCAAGAAAATGTTTCGAAAATACATCAACGATATACAATTTCTCTTTCTAAAACACAAGAATAACAAGAAGCACTTCCAAATAGTGTGCATCACACACATACAACCACACACAACACCCTACAATACATGAACCTACACCTGACATACCACACATACACCTACACCCATTGTACAACACAACACAATACATACTTATACATCTTGTGTACACCACCACACAACATATATACCTACACCTGGTGTACAACACAACACAAATACATACACAGTGTACAACAAAATGAATACATATGTCATGATACCACGACTACACAATGCACATACATAGTACCACATGTACACAACACAACATGTACGACATGTACATAATACCACATGTACATCAGTACCACATGTACCACATATACAACATGTACACAATACCACCTAAACACAACACCACATGCACAATGTGTACGCAACATCAAATGTACATGGCACCACCTACACAATGCGCACACAATGCCACATGTACATCTTACCACCTATACAACATGTACACAATGTGAGGCATATACAACACCACATGTGCAAAATGTACATGACACCACATGTACACAGTACCATATGCAAAACATGTACACAACACCACCTGCACACAACACAATATGTACAACATGTACATGGTACCACATGCTCACAATACTACTTGTACAATCATGCACACAACACCATATGTACATAGCACCAATTTACAACATGCACACAACACCATATGTACATAGAACTGCATATACAACATATACATATCACCCTATGTACACAACACAACATATCCATTATGTACATAGCACCATCTATACCCAGCATTGCATATGCAATATTCACACAACACTATTTCTACGACCCTATACATAAAATTGCATAAACAACATGTACACACAATATATATGCACAACACTGCACGCACACAACATCACATATGCAACATGGACAACATATACAACATATGCACAATAGTAGTACCACACATCCAAAACCACACTGTCTCTACCAACCAACCTTGCTTCTAGTGTCTTATCCATGCTTTTCCCAACATCTTGAAGACAACATTGCTTTCATTCTGCTGATGTATCCCACAGAGTTACCTATCATAACATAAACATAGGCATAATACAAGCATACAATATCAATTCATATCCACATGATACTTACCTTGTATATTTTTCATGAATATTGTCCCCACTTGATTCATCATAAGCCCGGGAAACTCGTCATGCCATTCACCTGAATAAGCAATCATTCCTCCATAAGAATGATCCCTGACAACCCTATCATACAATGACAAAGATACATATACATAAACATTAGGATAAAACAATCATGATCATGTCAGACAATGACATACATGCAAACATACATATGTATGTAAACATCAACATAATTATGATCAAAACATAATTACCAAATATTATAAGGCCAAGGTTAAGAGAACTCCCTTTATTTGTATACACCATGCATAACATTAAGAACAATCATTCCCAACATAGCCAAGGCATCAGATTCCTCACATCCATTCACTTTACCTTTCCAGTTAGCTTTCTCATTATTGTCTTGCCACCATCCATTGACACTAATCGACCCAACGAATTTATCCAACTATCATACTCTTACCTTTACCTTCCCTTACAAATGCACCAGCTTCATCTGAGTCTTTCATTACTTGTGGGGTTTCATTCAACTCTCCCTAGGCTCCATTAAATTTCCTCTTTCCCAACCAATTCCCAAGATCCTGAAGACGTAAAAGGCAAGAAAAAAGACAAAAATGAAGAAAACCATGAAAATCAATAACAATACAAGTGATGAGCCTTGATATTGCAACAAGAATGTTGCAACTCCCAAGGCTAGCAATTTTAATTATCAACCTGGTTTCATACAAACTTAAGAGGTATCGGCACTATATGTGCGGCATACAATGTGTCCTTCCTTTGTTTTCATTATGTAATGGAGTGCATTTACTGAAGCCAAAACCTAAACTAATTGGAGAAAATGAAATGTTCAAAATGGAACCTTAACCTATTGCAAGAAACAAAGTACAAGGAAAGAAACCTATTCTAATTGCATAAAGATGATGAACTAAATGTAAAAGAAACCTAGCTTAACCCTATTTATCACATGTGATGATTTAAACCAACTGAGCATGAAATCTGATCTAGAGAGTACTAACTACTGTGTGCATTTGTAAATGCTAATTTTTCCTTAATCTTTGGCAGGGGAGACAACTGTGGAGCAAGAGGGTTAAAATGGTCTTGATGGCATGGAGGTCAAGTAGAGGTCTAATCCTAGCTTCAATGATGATTTTTCATAATTCGGGCTCAAAACAGGCTTTCCTACAGGATGCTAGAGTGATTTCCTACAGGATGCTACAGTGATTTCCTACAGGATCCCCTGATTTACTACAGGATGTTACATATTTACTATATGAAATTATAATTCATCGAATGACCAAGAAAATCAAATCCAAATTGGACAGGACAATTTTTTTTATTAACTATGATGTCTTAGGTCCCCATTTCAAGTGGAATCACTCAAAAAGACCTCTGTTAACCCATGCTAGAAAACTAGAAAATCATTACTAGTAAAAATTCTAGAAATTTGAAAACTACTGATCTAGTAAATCTAAAAAATGTGTAGCCTATTCAAGTGAAAATTCAATGGGGTAATTTTTGTTATGAACTAGAATTTTTTTGTGATCTAATGCAAGTGGAACCAACTCTATTGAAGCTCATTAGCATGCTCTAAATGTAGGTTTTAACCCCGTACAGAAAGTACCTGCATACGAATTCTAAAAAACTCAAAATAAATAATGCGAGATCATAACACATAAAACACATATACACAGATATTTCCCCCTGGATCCCAAAACCGAGACTACTAGCTTGATTTTTCATTATGTTCCTTTCAATGTTACAATACATATTTATACATGCCTAAGCATCCAATACCATGGACTTAAAACCATCACGTCCAAAACCATGGACCAAAAACAATCACGTCCAAAACCATGTGCAAAAACCATGCACAAAACCATAGATAGGTCTGCCCAACCTAATATAGTGTCCAAAAAAAATATTTCCCGAGGTGCTGCCCCAGACCCTGTAGAGGGGGGTTACCTATCCCCCTTAAACCCTTGTGACCCCCTTGCTACGCAATCGACACAACGAAGGGGGGGCTCCTCCCCCCCCTCTAACCCCCCAATTAACTACATAGGCTAGTCGTGGAAAGAATATAACACAACCCAACATTCTCCCACTTGTTGTTTTCTTTCCACAGGGGGGCCACAAGAGATTTTAGTCATTTATCCAACCCTGAAAATCCCATTGTTTCTCTACACCAAGAGAACTTCTCAGAGCTCATAGATTTTGTCAATGCATCTACAGTATTCTTCAAAGTGTCCACCTTTAGCAGCAAGACCTTTTTTTCTTCTATCATATCCCTCACAAAGTGATATTGAACATCAATGTGCTTTGTGTTTGAATGATAAGCAGGGTTCTTTGCCAAGAAAATTGCACTTTGCCTGTCACAGTCTATCCTTATAACTCCCTGCACTAACCCCATACTTGAACACAATCTCCGCAACCAAGCTGCTTCCTTGCTTGCATGAGTGGCTGCCATGTATTATGCCTCTATAGTTAATAGTGCCACTACAAATTATTTCTTACTCATCCAACTGACTGCACCTCCAAATAGGTTAAACACATACCCACTTGTAGATCTTCTCTAATCGAGATCTCCACCCAAGTCTGCATCAACAAAGCCATGAATATCTAACACCCTGTCCAATCCTGGTCTTCCTTGGTAGCACAAACCATAATCACTAGTGCCACGCAAATACCTGAAAACCCGCTTCACTGTTGTCCAATGATCCTTCCCTAGTTTTGACATAAACTTGCTCAATACTCCCACTGCATGTGTAATGTCTAGTCTAGTATAGACCATTGCATACATCAGGATATCGACTGCACTTGCATATGGAACACGAGACATGTCCTCTTCCTCTTCTTGTGTCTTGGGACATTGTTCGACAGATAACTTTACACCTACAGGAATAGGAATCTTCACCGGTTTACTATCCTGCATATTAAACATCTGCAGTATTGTCTCAACATACTTCCTCTGGTTTAACCAAAGCTTCCTTTTTTCCCGATCTCTTTTAATTTCCATGCCCAAAATATAGTTTGTAGCACCAAGATATTTCATGTCGAATTTGGAGGATAATTGGGTCTTCAAATCTTGGATAATTTCTTTGTCATTTCCAACCAGCAACATATCGTCCACATACAAGACCAGATAAATAACACAGTCACCAATTAATTTAAAATACACACAGTGATCTATTTTTCTTCTCGTGAAGCCAAGTCCCTGTATAAATGTATCAAATTTCTGATACCACATCCTTGGTGACTGTTTTAACCCATAGAGAGACTTCTTTGACTTGCATACCAGTTCTTTCTTACCCTTCACCGCAAAGCCTTCAGGTTGCTTCATGTAGATTTCCTCTTCCAAATCCCCATGAAGAAATGATATCTTCACATCCATTTGTTCTATCTCAAAATCAAAAGCAGCAACAACAGATAAAAGTAATCTAATAGAAGTTACCTTGGCAACAAGAGAAAAAATATCACCAAAATGAATTCTCGACACTTGGGAATAACCTTTTGCTACCAACCGAGCTTTGTATTTCTCCACCTTCCCTTCTCCATTTGTCTTCTTCTTGAACACCCATTTGCTGCCAATGGGTTTCCTTCCAGCCGGCAACTCCACCAGATCCCAAGCCTCATTTTTGTGCAAAGATGCCATTTCAACCATGGCCTCTTTCCAAAGTTTTCCATCCTCTGAATCCACTGCTTCCTTCACAGTTCTGGGATCATCATCAGTAACAGACAAAGCAAAATTTGAACAGAACGCAGATGGACTATACCTTTCTGGCTGCCTTCTTTCTCGAACTGATCTTCTCACAGCCGGAGTTTGTGGCTCTTCATCTTCTGATTCCTCCTCTGCTACAGAGTCTGATTCTTCCTCCTTTAGTTCAAACTCTATCTTCACAGGTTCCTTTGGTTGGACTTCATGTTTAAAAACATCTTTCACCTCTCTGAACACCACATCTCGACTATACACATACACAACCTTCCTTGTTACTAGGTTCCAAAGCTTATAACCCTTTAAACCATCCTTATACCCAATAAAGATGCACTATTCAGATTTACTATCCAACTTGGTTCGTTTCTCCTTTGGAACATGTACATATGCATCACATCCAAATACCCTCAGATGTGAAGAGAGGGTTTTTTACCAGTCCATACTTCTTGTGGAGTCTTATCCTCCAACGCTGATGAAGGTGACCTATTGACCAAGTAACATGCAGTATCCACCGCCTCTGCCCAGAATTCCTGTCCTAACCCGGCACCACTGAGCATGCTTCTTGCCCTTTCCATCAACGTCTTGTTCATTCTTTCTGCGACTCCATTTTGCTGAGGTGTATATGGAGTAGTCTCGTGATATACCACACTTCATACAGAATTCTTCAAATTCCTTACTGCAAAACTCTCCACCATTATCTGTCCTCAACACCTTTATCTTCTTCTCTGCCTGATTTTCCACCAGAGCCTTAAATTCTTTAAACCTGTCAAAGACTTCAGATTTCTTCTTAAGGAAATATATCCATGTATTCCTTGAGAAGTCATCTATAAATGATACATAGTACACAGACTTACCCAGTGAGGGAACTTTCACAGGTCCAAACACATCACTTTGCACAAGCTCTAATATCTGTTTCGTCCTCTTACCACCAGAGGGGAAACTCACCTGATTCTACTTCCCATATACAAAATTTTCACATAAATCAAAATCCAGAGAGCTATTACTCATACCTTCTACCATACCTTTACCATGAAGTATTCGAAGGCCCTTCTCTCCAATATGTCCAAGCCTTTGATGCCACAGCATGGTCTCCTCTCCAGAGACCATTAGATTTTTTGCTCCACTTTCAGGAACCATAGAACTGTTGCACCCATCAACAACAGTGCTACCTTGAAGCTTGTACAGAGTTCCAGTCCGAACTCCCCGCATCAATACCATTGCTCCCCAAACCACCTTGCAGGCATCCTTCTTGAACACTCTTTTTACACCTGTATCATCCAACTTGCTTACAGAAATTAGATTTCTGGCTAATTCAAGAATATGGAGAACACCCGGAAGTGTTCAAACCTTCCACCTTGTAGCTTCAACTTTACTTCTCCGTGACGAATGATTCTAGCCTTCCTATCATCCTCTAAGAAGACATCACCACCATCGTATTTTTCATATTCGCAGAACCACTCTCTATGGGGAGTGAAGTGAAAGGATGCACTTGAGTCAATCAACCATGCCTCGTGATCTACATGTGTATTTGAAGAAGCCAAGTACACATCCCCACTTTCATCTTAAGTGGTTTTCGCTTCTGCAGAAGGAGCATCATCAGATCCCTTTCCTTTATCAAGAGCTTTAGATTTACAGTAGCTTTAGATTTACAGTCCCTTTTGTAGTGCCCTTCCTTTTCGCATTTCCAGCGCACCACCTTTACAGGTTTTCCTGGAGATTTAGATCTCCCTCTAGATTTAGATCTCCTACTCGATGACTTATTTTTGTTTCTATTCTGGGACCGTCCTCGTATAGACAAGGCATCACCATTCTGACTCTCTGTATTTTTCCGTCTCATCTCCTCCGTCAGCAAGGATGAAACTATTTCATCAAAATGCAAGGTAGTTGCATTGCTACCTATTGCAATAACTAGACTATCCTACGAATCTGGTAGAGAACAGAACAAACTGATGCACTTATCTTCCTCTGAAATTTTATATCAACATATGCTAACTGACTTACCACAGTATTAAATGCGTTCAGATGCTCTGTCACTGAGTCTCCATCTTTCATCCTCAGGTTATACAACTTTTTCCGCAATAACAGTTTATTCACCAAAGACTTAGATTGGTACAATGTCCCTAACTTGTCCCACAAAGCCTTTGCCGTAACTTCCCCTGATATATTTAGCAATACTGAATCTGAGACACACAATCGTATTGTGCTCTTTGCCTTCTGATCCAACTTCTTCCATTCTTCATCGAACACTCCCGTTGGTTTAGTACCTGGATCTACCGCAATCCATTGATCTTTATCCACCAACAGATCATCCATCTTGAGTTTCCACAACTTAAAACTTTGACCATTAAATTTTTCGATCTCTATCTTTCCATTGCTCGCCATCTTCTTTCATCACTAGAATCGATCTTGCAGATCTCCCACTGAACAGGGTCTAACATAGGCCTGAGCGAAACCCCTCAGCAACAAAGGCGTCCCCTTGAAGTCAAAACAGCTCAGATACCAAATGAAGGTTTTAACCCTGTACAGAAATTACCTGCATACGAATTCTAAAACACAGAAAATAAATAATGCGAAAACAAAACACATAAAACACATATACACAGAGATTTTCCCCTGGATCCCAAAACCGAGACTACCAACTTGATTTTTCATTATGTTCCTTTCAATGTTATAATACATATTTATACATGCCGAAGCATCCAATATCATGGACCAAAAACCATCGCATCCAATACCATGGACTGAAAACCATCACGTCCAAAAAACATGTGCGAAAATCATGCACAAAAACATAGGTGGGTCCGCCCAACCTAACATAGGGTCCAAAACCCCATAAGGTGGGTTACGGGTGCCCTTCAAACCCGTTGTTAACTGCATGGAAAGAATATAACACAACCCAACACAGGGATGGCATATTGTTCATCACTGATCCTATGCCTGGGAAGCTGGTTGTAGGGGAGACATGTATGACGTGTCACTCTTTCCACAAGGCATGTCTGGACCATGCATGAGAAAAGGATACCTTGTACGGCTAAGACAATTGTCCAGTGTGTATCCGGATTCCCGACATTGTATCGACACATTCTCCAGAGGGTGGGTAGACAAACCAGTGGCGATGGTTGGCAGGAGCAGGATGGATCCGCATACACTGAGTCTTTTGCACGTATTAGATGCTCATCTATTGGTTGCATTTAGGGGTAGCTATTTGGCACATGTGGTTTCTAGTGGTCATCAATACTACACAGTGGCAGGCACAGAATAATTTAGCATGCCTCAAATTAGTTCATGATGTATGGAGCGTATATATGGGTGGCATGCAGGGACTGGAGATGAGGGCCAAAGGGATTCCATTAGTTGTCAAGGATATGCTGCCTCAGGTCTGGCTATGGGATGCAGGGATTCAGTTGATCGATAGATCACTCATGGTGAGTGAAGTTGTGGCAGAGAGTGATATAGTTCGCTCTTGGGATGACACATGGGAGTTCACAGAGGGTTTCATCATATGGGGAGGTAGACGTTCTCTATTGCTCCACAGGTTCAAAGCTAGATTTGGATGGGTAGGCCTTGGCGCCGTGGAGATGCCTAGGTAGGATATGTGTTGCCTGTTTCAATATTCCACCTTTGAGTTCCAAGAGAGGAGGATATTGTCTGCGCACGATGGGGAGTATGACATAGTTAGAGTAGTGCAACGTCAGCATGGTGGCACCACTCTGGGGCTAGCAAGGAACTGGGGCATCACAACGCTTCACAGCTTAATAACCTTTAGGGATGCGCTGACTGCTATAGGAAGAGATCATACAGATCTTCCATTGGGCTTTAGTGAGTCACTAATGGAGCAGGGGACTTCTAGTACTTGCACCGGGCAGGATAGTGAGTGGAGCAAGGGGAGCTTCATGTTGGACAAGATGGCTTGGGATCTTGTTATTGAAGGGTTCTTTCATATCAGGATAGTGCAAAGGTCAGGATGATTTAGTGGCACATCTGGGACCTTGGCACATTTTGCAGTGATAGTGGGGAGAAACAAATAGAGAGGATGCTTGTTCAGACACTACTTGAGGACAAGCGATTTTTGGTGCATTGGAGGAGCTTAGTGGATGAGTATGCTACTTGGGAGGGCGAGAACATACTTGAGCATCTAGAACTGAAGTTGTTTTGGGACAAGCAACATTTGGGAGGGGAGGACTGTAATGTTGTTAAATTTGGACAACTAGGTCCAAACTCCATGTTCTGATGATCAGATTAAGAGGCTAATATTTTTGTTGGATTCCTCTTTCAGAGAGGTGTAAAATCCATATAAAAATAGTCTTAATCCGATGAGCAGAACTTATATTTTGAATTTATTATTCTTAATAAATTATATGTGCAAAGTCAGCCAGTTTTGTAATGTAGGCTCACATGCCCAACAGATGTGTCACACACCCCCATTGATGGATATATATACAGGAAAAGTTGGAGAGAATTTCATCACAACACAACTCACA
>APFE031365209.1:321096-342470 GCA_000404065.3 Pinus taeda
GTGGGAAGGACGAAGAGGACAGACTGTACGGATTTTCTGCTGCTAGGGGTTTGCAGAAAGTTTGACCAGCGTTGACTTTGGTCAACCCTTGGTCCAATCAAGCTGAAAATTTGTGGGAAGTTCGATTTTTGAAGGCCGTACTACCTGGCACAAAAATCGAGGTCAAAGAGTTGACCGTTTTGCTGCTGCGTTGACTTTTAGCTTGCTGCTCCTGCGTTGACTTTTTCAGGACAGCGTTGACTTTTGCAAGATTGACTTGGGTTGACTCATCTACTGGTTGGAGGGTTGTTGTGACACATCTGGGCTGGCTGACCAAAGGAGACTTTGCTGGTTGAAGCATCCTGTTGACCGCCGAAACGAACACACACATTTTTCCTGTTTCTGATTTGTCTTCTGTAAGATCTGCTTATATGTTCTATCTGCATTTTGCTTAACCTCTTGTATGATTGCTGTGTGAAAAGTGAAATTGCTCTTAGCATAGAACATCTACAAAACTTTACAAATGTCCCTTCCTAAATTATTTTGGAACAAGATTAATTTCTACACTTTGGGTCCAATTTTGGAGGTGATGGGGCCCATTTGATTTTATTAGGAGGCTAGACTTAGTAGAAGTTATTTCGATATAGTAAAGTTATCCGTGGGGGCTGCCCACCCTAGGAGAATACACGTTCCCTAGTTTGATTTGCATGGAGGGGAAATCGATGGTTAAGTGAGAGACCCATGATGGAGGGAAAAGTGCTCCATGAAATCTATATAAGGAAGGTAGCTCCTCATTTCATCATCTTATCTTTTGACATGTTGAATTCAATCTTAGTTGCTTGAGCTGCTTAGTCGGGTTACTGTGTTTTTTAGCACAGGAGTGTCTCTGAGCGAAGATCTCAACCCTTGCTTTGGTGGACTTCGAGTGCCAACCCTAGAAGGAAGTTCTTCTTCATCTCAGTTCGTAGCAGCATCAAGGAGACGAGTTACAACAACTGTAAGTCGAGTAACAACAGCAGGGGGAGTAACAACAGCGTAGGAATTGTGCAGTCACAGTGTGAGGCATTCCAAGAAGTTGGGGAGACAGGAGCATCCTTTCATCATTTTCAAGAGTATAGAGGGCACTACAAACAAGAAGGCCATTCTACACGCAACTCTCATTTCATCACATGCAGGATTGCTTCATCTCCTCCATGACTGCATATTCGTTGGAGTGAGACTCTTTGGGGCAGCACCATCTGGTGGAGTTTGGAGTTGGGGTGCTGGGAGATCATTTGGGGAGGATTGTTGGAGTTGGGAGAGCAAAGAATGACAAGATCAATCACAGCAACAAAATTCGAAATTGGAAGAGGGCTAAGCTATGAAGGGTCAATTTTTGAAGGTTGGAACCAAGGGAAACCCTTTCTAGGTTTTGTTGGGTTTTTGGCAAGGATCACACCTAATTTTATATAGAATTTTATGGGCAGATCTAAGGGGTCAAACAGGGGTCCCAACTCAACTAGCAGCTAGAGGAGCTAAGAGGAATTTGGGCCAAAATTCCGAGGTCAACATTTGGTCAATTCCTTCATGGGTTATTCTGGGTTCCTTACATAAAGGTTGGGATTAATTTTCTAGAATTTTCTGAGCAACAGGGAAGGCTCTAACATTAGATCATTTCAGGCATCAACATTTTTCTGGGCAGTAACAACACAGCTCTTGGGCCGGATTACCAACAGATTTGAGGAGGGTGTTCCATTGTTCATTTTGGGCTTTTGCTAGGTTTCCTAGAGCAAGCCAAGGTGCACACATTCCAACACTTTGTTGTACACCTCTTCCCATTTAATAAAATGAGTAGACAACGCAGTTTGGTTGCCAATTTTGTGGTTTGATGGTCTGATTTAATTTTATGGTGTAGTTTTTATTGTTTGCTTTGCATAACACTATTTTTCCTAGTTTGGAACATTACATATTCAAAAAATGTGTTTGAATCTGAAAATGCGGAGAGAGTTGCAACATATAGCTGCTAAAATGGATTGTGGTTCCCTCTAGACTCAAAACCACTTCGACAACTCAGAGGACTAAACAACCAAAGAGAAGTAAGAGGATCATTGTTGGGGCATTATCAATTAACCGTTCACTTGCAGGTTGTTTCCCATAATTGGGCAGATTGAAGTAGTTCAACAATGCATATAAGACATGTTAGGTGCACTAGATGACTCACCAAGGAGAGTTAAGTCCCAAATTCATATATATATATATAATATATATATATATGTTACATAGGTACTGCTCCCAACCATTGGAGAGCACGTACCCTGTGCTCCTGGGAACTTGGGAGCGGGTACGAAATGTTCCAAAACCACTAGGAGCTTCAGCATCTTCTTTGGAGCTTTTGGGGGACATCATTGCAACAAATTTTGACGTTTTGGGTACCTTTTTTGAGCAGGGAAGGAATTGAGTGGGGAAGGTACCATTTGTTTATTTGCTTAGTGATACATGCTAGGTCAAGAGGTTGGACTGCATGAGCTCTATAAAGCGACAAAGATGTGGAGATGTAGCAAAGGTTTCAACAAAATACAAATAGTTGCTCGTCATTCTTCGTTAGCGTCTGCTGCAAATCTTGAAGTTCAACAATTGTAAAGATGTCTGCTCTCTTGAAGCCTATCTTGAAGCTTTAATGATAAGATTCAATGAATTACAATGATGGTTAGAAAGAGAAAGAGTAGCGTGTTGTTCAGTTTCATTTTATGAATTTCCAAACTTGAATTTCGAAGTTGAATATAATATAGCATTGCATGAAATCACATAATAATCGAGTAATAATGGCCTTTTTTCTAGTTTGGGAGCTCTACATGCTTATTTGCAAGATGTTTCTTTGAGTTTTTTGGCAGTGTTTGAAAGTTCAATCTTTTACATATTTCTTTGCAAGATGGAATTTGATTGGGAAGTTTTGAACATGTTTCAAAATTCCATATATTTCTTTCCATGATGGAATTTGGTAGGCAAGTTGTCCATTACAGAAATGTAATTTATTTTCTTCATTGTCAACATTTTTGGTTAAAACAATCTAAACAAACATTAAAATTGCCGAATTTGTTGAAAGTAGACAAGTATTAGGTTTAAAATTCCTATCTTGAATTTGTTAAATTCCACAAGTTTTAGGCTTAAAATTCTTCTCTTGTTTTAACATTGGTTGCTATTTTTTCATAATTTTCACTATATTATTTTTATATTTAACATTGGTTGTTTTTTATTTTTAATGTTCATTAAGTGGTAAAGGTGTTTCATATGTTAATTGTTGGGTAAGTGGTAAAGTTGTTTTATATGTTAATTGTTTGTTTTAATTTGGTATGTACATTTAATTTTTTATAGTTCAATTTTTTTTTGTTAAATAATTATTTTAATTTTAATTTTTAATATTAATATATCATATTATTTCCGTTCCCAACTTGACGTTTCCTGTAAAATTGGGCAAAGCTTCTACCTGTACTGGATACTTGTGCCCCTGTACCTGAAGTGCCTGTGTACCGGAAACTTGTGCAACATAGATATTTACATTTC
The DNA here is from genome assembly GCA_000404065.3 of Pinus taeda. Lineage (NCBI taxonomy): Eukaryota > Viridiplantae > Streptophyta > Pinopsida > Pinales > Pinaceae > Pinus > Pinus taeda. The sequence continues at coordinate 324,616 of APFE031365209.1, forward strand.
CTTCTTTTCCTCTGCTATTTATAACACGTGTTGATTGATGATCACCAAGGAGACCAAGTTGCTCCTGAGGAAATCAACTTGCTTTCTTGAGCAGTTTCTCTTTGCATTTTGTACTGAGAGGCCTCTACACCACATTTTCGGGTTTATTTCTTGTTCCAAAGGATATTACTCCTATGTAGGGACTTGGAAGTTTGTTTTATTGCTGATTTGAAGGTTTAGTTTATTATGAGTTCATATTTGTATGTCGAAGGCTCCAGAATATGCAGGAACTTTTATGTCAGCTAGTTACTGGATTCTGCCAGGCATCTTTAGACCTGTGATTCCTTGGGTAGAAGTTATGCATCTCCACAAAATAATAGAAAATATTCAAAACTTGACCTACAGACATATCAAATCAGGATCTTTTTGATGAAGTGTCATTTGCCTTGAACTTTGTATTTATTTAGTGAGATGCTACGCTTTGTATTGGGTTTCTAATGGGGCCTGTTTACCTACTAGATTCCTTATGATGTCATTTTCCAAATAAGGCTGATTAAAGGAGTGATTTGTATGCCAAGACATTTTCTGTTTATTTTAAAGCTATTAATCTTGTTTCTATATGCCAGAAGCTAGAGCAATTTAAATTCCATTGTTTCTTCAAAACGTAGTTGCCCATGGTAATTTCACTGAAAGGTTTGTTCATTCAATGCTCTATATTTTTTCTCCCTCTTGGTTAGACTTGTAATTGAGTTCCTCAGTTAGTTTTGCAAGTATTATGTGCTTGGTGCCTTGAGAAGAACTTGGGAGAATTCAGTTCAAAACATTTTACTTTTCATTTACTCAAACTGCAATGTTATCTAAATTTGTTAAACATTTTACTTTTCTACTCAAATTGCAATGTTTCTAAATTTGTTTCCTTTTCCACACAGCTTGACTTGGGTTGCAACTGGTGGGATGGATAAAAAACTAATGATTTGGGAATTACAAAGCTCATCACTGCGATGCACTTGTCAGCATGAGGCATGTTTTCTTCCTTAGAGGAGATCTGTCAACGTGCTAGATGGTGAATACAAGTCCATGTGTTTACTTACATGAAAATAATGGAAACATTGTAAAATTGTTGGTATTTTTACAGGAAGGCGTGATGAGGTTATCATGGTCATTGTCATCCCAGCACATAATAACTTCTTCCCTTGATGGAATTGTCCGCCTTTGGGATAGTCGGTCAGGGGTTTGTGAAAGAGTTTTCGAGGGTCACAATGATTCAATTCAGGATATGGTGGTGACAGTGTATGTTTCTGAGGCTTTTGATACTATAGCATTGATGGCATTTAATTATGCTTTCTGAATTCAAGCTGTAGCTTTGAATAAAATGCTGCTTCTTGTTGGCTTTACTGTTTAGGTAAGCAATTATACTTTTAGGTTATTGTGGATTGAATATCTGCTAATTCTTCTTGCAGGGATCAACGGTTTATCCTTACAGGATCAGATGACACGACTGCAAAAGTTTTTGAAATTGGGGCATTTTGATTTTATATAATGTTTCATTCAAAATTATTGCCATGTTTGATTCTGAGTCACAGCAGAAGATTAGAGGAGCTGAGACTGAGGTAATAAATTGCTTTCCACAAGTTAACATAGGTAACTATCGACTGAAGTGAACTGGGGGGCAGAAGCTAACTATGTTGGTTTCTTTTTCTGTAAGGTTCTTTTAACAATAATAATGTTGTGTCTACAATTTTTTTGTAATTATTTTTTAGCAGTTGACATTAGTATTTGAGTAAACTTTATAAGGCTCATGTTCTCTTATCAAAATGATTATATTTTTTCGTTATTTTTGTTAAATGGATCTTCAAATTACAATTTCTGCTCTAATTTTCCTGTTTTTCAAGTATTCTTTATTTAAGAGGATAACACAGTTGAGGTTATCTTAAATATTTTCATTGAATAGAATTATAAATTTTATTTCATTTAGAGGGTAGGGGCCTGTCATAACTGTACTAGTAATGATAATATTAAAACAGTTTGCTTGTTATTTATTCTTAGTATTAGTTTACTGCCTTCGATAATATGTGATAAGGCCTCAATATGTATTCTTTAAGTGCTAATATTGCTAAGATTAACATGTTCCTGTTTGATGCCCATTTTATGTCCTAAATGTTGAAATGAGCAACTTTAATTCCAAAATACAATTATCATATTCAGCATTGGTTAGGCATTTATTTGTTCAAAGCGTGAGATTGTGTCTTTTCTCTTCTGCACATTTTATGTCATCAAGGTTCAGCAAATTTTTGGCCTTCTTACTGTTGGAGCACTGGCTGGGGAGATCAAACGCTATATAGTGCTTGCATATGAGCTCGTAAGTTGAGGTAAAGTTGACCAATTGTGTGCACAAAAATAACCCCATGTTAGGGAAAATGCTATAATCTAACCATTAATAAATAATGAAAACTGCTTAAATCTCATGCCAAAGACACACCATGGGAAAAAAAGATATTTATCAACCAAGATGTTATTTCTTGGTTATCTTAGGACAGGTCTGGTTGAATTGTCCATGTGTATGCATTTTCAAGCTCTCAGCTCATGAATTGGATCATTTTGAGGTATTGAGGAACATACTCTTTTCTATTGTGTTGTTTTACACAAACAAACATTGATGGAATACACACAACTAGGAAGAGTGGATATGCTGTTCTCATTAAATGATGCAAGTTCTCATTACATCATTTTATCAATGAGAATTTTATTGTACATGTAAGTCTTAAGTTTGCCTAACTTCCTCCCATAATGGTCATTTTACATGCTTGTTCAAAATATTAAAAAGCTAAAGTTCTTTACAAGCAAGATGCTTGCAATCCATAGGAAAAGATCTTCAAAATAGAGACTAAAAGTGAATTGTCTCCAACAAATTTGAAGTACAATTTATGTCACCATCCTTTTGTCTAATTGCCAATTGGATGAGATCCCAGGTTGATTGAATAGTCAATGTTTCTACCATTGACATAGATTTTGGCTTGTGCATTGAAGTCACCTCCACCTCTTCACAATCCGAAATATCAAAAAAAAATTGTTTGCTTCTGTAAGGGAACACCATCACATCTTTCCAGTACATCCTCAACATCCTTCAGGGTCATCTTCTTTACCACTTCATTTTCATCGTACCCAAGGATCTTTCTTATGAAATACAGCAACATATAATATATTCTTCATTTTCTTTGTCTTCTTTGTTAATTTGGACTTGTTCCAATAACATCTTTTTTATAAGTTTTATCTCACTTGATACCTCTTTGGCCTTGGCATTATGATTGAGTTTTATATAAAATTGCAATCATCTTTTTGTTGAACCAATTCCACATTCTCAACTTTTATCAATCAAAATAAACCATGTTCTTTCACATCCATAAAAAACAATATTTTGTTATTCTTAGTAACAATAAAACACCTAGTATCACTGAAATTTATATGCAAGTATGGGCTAAGCTTCAATATTCTAATCAAAAGTAGACTTTTCTCTAATCAAAGGAAATAATAGACATCTGTAATCATTACCTTTCTACCTTTTCACTAAAGTTGAAGATTTTCCTTTATTTTTATCCTATATTATTTTCATCCACTCGGTACATCAAAATCAAGTTGCGATGTTTTGTCAACAAAATCCTCATAAACTCCTTATTGTTAGTAAAATATCTAAATGCTCCTAAATCAACATACCAATCATCAATGCCACATTTTGAATCCTTATTTGTAGCCATAACCTCGTGGAATTCTTCTTCGTGTACATTAGCACAATTCCTTTCAGATCGAGTCATTGAAATCATGATCTTAGTTGTGTTAAATCATACAACCATTTTTGACAAAAAAAAATTATATGCTCTAATTTGCAATAATAAAAACACTAAAGCAGTTTTCTATATTTACTTGATTCAGAGGATTTGTTTTGGTACCTTTGCTCTTGTTGTGCGTATTATTACCTACTCAAATGTGCCTAGTGTTGAAATTTGTAACTAGGTTTGGTCTTCAAAATGACACATGTAATCATGGTTTTATGTATTTAATAAAAGGAGAAGTAAATTTATTATTGTTATTATTGAGGCATGGATTTCATTCTCAAGAGAAATTTATTTTTGGGTCAAGCACTCATTGAGTGCTTCTAGGGCTTGCCATTGAGTCTACAAGTCAATTGAGTCATTGTCATGTATGAAAGACGCTTTTGGGCATGTTACATATTGTAAAGAAAATTTATTTGAGTAAAAAGAAAGTCAAAAGACGCTCCAAGACCTCGTCATGGTGCAGAGATCGTGTCGACCTACATGAAGGGACAAGTCAACCTACCTCATTTGGACACACTGTTAAGCAAGTTTGATATCCTCAAGAAAGTAGTTGGAAAAGGACAAAGAAGAAGAAGAAGAACAAGATCAAAGTTTTGGGTCTCTCTCTCTCTCTCTCTTGTGTTAGGGTTTCTACAGTTGTTGGGCAAATCGAAGTGTTGGAATGTTGATGGGCAAGTTGAAGTGCTGGAAAGTTGTTGGGAAAGTCGAAGTACTACTGGGCAAGTCAGAGTGCTAGGAAGAAACAACTACGTCGAAGTTGTAGAAGAATTTGCTAGGCAGGTCAAAGTTGTAGAAGAATTTGTTGGGCAGGTCGAAGTTGCAGAAGAATTTGTTGGGCAAGTCAAAGTTGCAAAATAATCTATTACAAGGTCGAAATTGCAGAAATTGTTGGAAGGAAAGCTCGTCAAAGAAGAAAGGTTTGACTTGGTCTTGGTCAAGGGTCATAGGTCTTGAAATTCGTCAATTGAAGATTCTATAAAAGAAGAATTCTTGCGGGTTTTCCTCTTAGTTGGAGAGGTTTTGGCCTTGGATGATTGCATATATCTTGTGTCCTTTGCCTTATTATTCTTATGGTTTGGAAGTTGTTTGATGAAAAAAATACTAATAATAATTAAGTGAAAGAAGAAGTTAATCAAGTTAAGTAAAAATGCATCACAAGCAATTATTAAAGTAAGAGAAATCACCTAATCTAGTTACCCCTAGATTTCTCAACATGGGATCATAGCTAAGGTGACAAGATAAGGAAAGACAACTTAAGGAAGGACACTCGGGCCGAAGCACAAGAATATCATCAAGAGCATCATTCATCATGAAGGACCATTCCTCTCAAAGAAATAATGCCTCAAATTCCTAGCTCATCCAAATGAGGGTTTTTCACTTGAAACATTCCTAAGAAGCTCACATCATCATCACAAAGAAAAGATCTATAGGACCCTACCTTCACTCAACAAAGGAAGCATCTTGAAGTCTCTACATCCAAGGGAAGCAAGTAGAGGCGTTGTCATCATCATCAAGGAATCAAGATGATCTCCCTCTCTTTGAAGGAAGACATCTTCATTGATAAGACATCTTCTATCATCAACATCATCGTCAAAATCAAGAAGGCATCAAGTTGAAGATATTGTCATCAAGAAGTATCTTCACTTGAAAAGTAAGTACCTTTATATTTATGTCTGAATTTGATATCAAAATGACTTCAAATTGGCTGGGTTATCAAACTTTCTTGCATGGAAGAAGAGGATAGATTTGATCATCATAGAAAATGAAGTCGTTGAACATGTTAAGGGATCAATCACTAGTCCTCCAAAGGAAAAATCTCAAGCTATAACAAAGTATATGAAAGGGGAAATAAGGGCTCAAAGGATTCTCAAAGAATACATCCAAAATCCCTTCATTTTGTATGTAGCAAAGTTAGAGACATCAAAACAAATATATGAGAAGCTAGTAGAATTGTTCTCTGTAAGTATTATTGGAGAAGTGATATCTTTGAGAATCGAGCTATTCAAAATGAAGATTTAAAAGGAAGATGGAATGGCCTCAAACTTTATGAGGGTATCAGAAATAAGTCTAACTATAAGAGTTGGGAGAAATAATGTCCGATAAAGAAATGACCACCATAGTGCTCAATGCACTACCATAGGAATGGGGCAACTTTACATCAAGCATCTATGGAAAGAAGGAAGCTACCCCATTCAGTGAACTTTGGTCATTGTGTAAGATTGAAGAAATAGGTTGAAGGAAAAAAACGATGTAGGATCAAATGAGAAAGTTCAAGCATTGCTACCATGATTAGGAAGAAATGATAGTTTGGAAGATTTGGTCATCAGAAAAAGAGTAAGAAGGATATGTCAAAGATCCAATGTTATGGTTATCATGAATATGGGTACTACAAGAGAAATTGTCCTAAACTCAGGAAGGACAAAAACCAAAGAGGAAGGGAAGACTCCCATATCATCGAAGAAGTGGAAGAAATTGAAAAGAATAAATTAGAGGAGGAAGTAAGAGATATCTACTATGACCAAGATAATCTCCTCCACGAAGCTTTTTTCAGTTTTTGTAAATAATAGCTATCATGGCAAGAAGCATTGTAGGTATGATAGGATGCATCATAGTAGAAGATGGAATCATATTAGAAGCATACCATGGAAGCAAGAGCTCGTGACGTCATTAGAGAAGTTTGAAAGAATAGTTGGAGTAGAAGTCTACATGGATATAAACATAGTTACCGACAAAACGAGAACTATTACCTCAAAAGGGGTACTCGAGCCCAAAAACCATAAAAAGACATGAAAAAACAACCCAAAAATGAAAATTGTTTTTGCCATAACGATGTTTTTTTAAGGTAAATTTTCAACATTTTTTTTTTTTAATGGAAGTAAAAACCATATGTTGTTTTGAAAAATGGATGAAAAAAATGCCTTTAAAAAAATTGTGTATTTTGGAATAACAAAAAAAAAAAAAAATTGGGTTACAATTTTGACATTTTTTAGCAATGGAGTTAAAGAGAAAATATCCAGACTTTGAAAATTTGTAAAATTCCAATAATTCTCAGACATGATGTTAAAGATAAAATATCATGAAAATATCCAGACTTTGAAAATTTGTAAAATTCCAATAATTCTCAGACATGATGTTAAAGATAAAATATCATGTCTCGAATCCTCATAATTCCAACTATTTCTATCTATGTTGTTAAAGATAAAATATCTTGACTCTAAAAAACCTTGAAATTGTATTTGTTTTTTACCATAGCATTAAAGATAAAATATCATAACTTAAAAAAACATTAAAATCTTAACAAATTTTCAACCATGCAATTAAAACCAAAGATTATGACTACAAAAAAATTTTAAGTTTTCAAAATATTTCAAGCATGATATTATGAAATTTTTTTATGAGAAAAAAAATTAAAAATGAACACGTAAGAGTAATTTATTTTTTAAATGTTAAATATATAGAGATTTTAAAATCTTACCCTAAGACAACTCGATACACTGCAACGAAAATTTATAAATCAACCATCAAATTGACATGTGGTGTAGGTGAACTCGACTCATTGTAATGAAAACTTAAAGACCAACAATGAAATTGATACATTGTGGAGGCACGCTCGATTAATTATAACAAAAATTTTAAAATCAACTATCAAATTGCCCATAATGGGATCGGGTTGTTAGACGAGAAAAAAAATGAAAATTAAAAACAAAAAAAAAAAAAAAAAAAAAAAAATGTAATAAAGAAATAAAAATAAAATACAAACAAAAAAAAATTCAGATTTGAAAAAAATAAAACGAAAAAAAAACACAAAAAAACAAAAAAAAAAACAAAAGATTTTTATATTAATTTAATTATTTATATTATTTATTTATTAAATATTGATTAAAAAAAAAAAAAACAATGAAAAAAAACAAAAAATAATAAAAAAAAGAAGCAAATTTTAATATTGAAAAAATAAAAACGATAAAATTAAATCAAAAAAAACAAATATAGAAAAGAAAACAAAAATTCAATTAGAAAACAAAAAAAAAAAAAAAACATATTTTTTTATAAACAAAAGAATAAAGCATAAAGAGCATAACAAAAAAATATATAAAAAATACAAAAATCTAAAAACAATTAAAAAATATCATAATAAGTTAAAAACAATATATAATATATATTTATAACATTTTTTAAAATAAAGCATTTTTTTTAATAAAAAAAATAAAATGAAATAAAAAAAAAAAAAAACAAAATAAAAAAAAACATTAAAATTAAAATCAAAATAACTAAATTAAATAAAAAAAGAAATAAAATAAAAAAATCAGGCCGCACATCGGCGGAGTTGGCCGCGTGCGTGGGCGGGGAGGCAGCTGCACACAACCCGCCTCCCCCCCACGCCCGCTGCGAACCCTGCTCAGGCTGACAAGTTGATTACTTATATCTAATTGGATGATCACTTATATCTTGTGTCCTTTGTCTTATTATTCTTTATGGTTTGGTAGTTGTTTGATGAAGAAAATACTAATAATAATCCATTGAAAGAAGAAGCTAATCAAGTTAAGTAAAAATACATCACAAACAGTGATCAAAATAAGAAAAATCACCTAATCTAGTTGCCCCTAGATTTCTCAACATCTAGCAGGGAATGAAAACCCCATGCCCCAATTGACAAGGCACCTATAAAACTTTCAAGTTCAGAAGTCTAATAAGGCAATTTTGCCCCGTTCTTTCTTTATCTCCTTGTCTCTTCTCCTATATTCTTCTTTCGATGTAAATTTCGTACACCCATGGGGGAATTGTATAAAATGACACTAGCATGATGAACTTATGTAACAGGCTTAAAACCTTGGGACATGGTTAGTAAGAACATCACTCTATAGTGTTTTTTTTTACTTGGTTAATTATTTTATATTTTTAGCGATAAATAGTTAATTGAGTTTTTTCACTTACATCCTTCAATGCCGAAATGTGATTATTAATTAGACCTTTGGTGTTTTCTAAGTCTAGGGTCAATGTATATTGCCATGCGGGGCATTGTCCAGAGTCTCATGGAATTGCATTAGGTTTTTCTAGGAATTTTTAATAATTAAAATTTTATGCAGGATGGAATTTTTTAAATTAAATTGTATGTAATAAATAAAAAAGTGGTATTAGGATGACTCATATGGCATGTGGGTACTTGATTTTCATGCTTAGAGCATCAACATTACCCTAGTGCCCACTTTAGGGTGGAAAATATTATTTTTCCCCATGAAAATTCAATTTTACTCATAAAAGTGAAAAAAATAAAAATTAAATTAATTGGAAACACGTAGGGGACATGTTTTCAGTTAACTCACTTTCTCATTCCCTTAGGTGAAGTGACTAGGCATCGATAGGAAGTTATGTATTGGATCAAAGGGCCACATATGCACCACCTCATGGTTGCCCATGAAGTACTAGTTAAGGAGTGTGTATTCGCTACCAGTTAGGGGCCACATGGAGGGTTGAGTTCATCAATTAATGCGAGCTAAGTTCCACATGGAGTAGGGCCAAGTTGAGGTTCACTTGCAGGGTGAGTTGAGTGGGGCATGTGGCAGCCCACTCCCACTTCACTGCCCCCATTTGCTATATGCTACCTCCACTTGGAAACTACACTACCCACTTGGAGCCATATATAACACACTAAGAGGATCATGCACAACCTTCTTTTATTGGAAATAATAAGGGGGGTGAATCAATATTTCTGTTAATTTTAGTTAATATTGCACTTTCAGAGCATTAAATATTGTTAACAAAAATTAGATAAGGTAATCAAGAACATATCACATCACATGAACAATACACAAGAGTTTTTTAGGCGGATTCCCTTTTGAGAGAAAAGCCATTGAGCATTTTCTAATATAAAGATGTGTGCAACAATTTATTAGCTCCAACTGAAGGGGAGCTCCAACTCACTAGTACTCAATTAGAAAAAAACATTCAGCTTATCAAGAAGCCCCAACACTTTTAAAGGATGCTCCAACACCCATCTAGCATTAATCTGTTACCCTAACACCACCCTACAACCCTAAAGTGTTCTCAAGCTTGAACCTGAAGGAGACTTAAATCTCCAGCTTGCACCACCCTACCACGCTTAAATAAAAGAATAGAGGAAATAAATGTGGGCTCTCATACCAAGGGCAATGATCCACTTACATTGATATGCAAATAGAACTCCATTGTTGATTTTGATGATACATGTCAAGTTGTCACTATGTCACTGTCTAAATTTAAGAAAAACAATATTCATATCTATTCCTTAAAGATTTTTTAAATTAAGCTTCGTGATTCATTATCTTTTAGTCTAGATATCAACATTTAGAAGCACAAAGTTACAAACATCATAACACAAATTATATGCACTTAAGGGAATCCTACTCATTATTATCTCGCTGCCACTTTACTTGCTACAAGTTTTCTTTTAGGTTTTGCCTCATATTTGTATCAATTTAATTCTTCAATCAACCCTTTCGAGATCATATATGAGCCTTCCTTTGAATTCTTCCTTGAAATTGGCCCTTATTCTGCCCCTTTCCACAAAGGGTATTGTAGTCCAAAACTTCCTTTGATTAAAGATCAAAATTGGCCCTATCCTTGTGGTGTATTCAACCCTAAACTAACCCTTATGCCAGTGGCCCTAAGCAGAGCTAATGCATCCTTCTTCAAGTGACTTAAACAGATCAGAAACAATCCTTATGCTTGTGGCTAGATGAACCCCTTCTTAGTGGTCTTACTTCTTTCAACCAGGTTCAAAATTGACTTGAGTTTGGCCCTTCTATGTGGGAAATTCAAGCCTAATTTGACCCTTGGTCACAAGGCTAATGCAACCCTATTACAGTTTCTTCATGTGGACAAAACAATCCTAATTTTCTTTCAAAATTTTTCTCATAAGATTGGTCTTGAGCCTCAAATAAGGCTTTAGATCATATCGTGATTTTGCTTAAAGAGAAGGCCATAAAATAGGCTAAATACCTACCACAGAAATCCTTGAATTCTTCCTTTGAAGATCATATTCAATGCAACAAATAACCATAAGAAAAACGTTTAAACAAAAAGCCCTTCTTGCAATCGGTCTTGATAACTTGGATGTTTCCTCAGACAACCTCAAAAAAAAAATTAGATCTGACTCAAGAATCCCTTCAAAAAGAGTTTGAAATCATGCTTCGGGGGGGATTGAAATCCTTCCTAATGAAGGTCGAAGTTTGATTTTGATTTGCCTTAGGGTTAGCCTTAATAGTCTAAATTTGGCTATAAAGGTGCCTTAAGAGAGGCCAAAATGCCTTAGAGAATGGCCTCAAAAACTCATCTTGTAATATGCTCATAATTAACCCTTAAACAATTTATAGGACCTTGTCCCAGCCAAGGAATTCATCACAGAAAATGAAACCATAAAACACCTTTAAAACTCGAACTGTAATGTTCCAAACTTGGATAAACAGTGATATATAAAGAAAAATTGATTTACAACACAAGTTTTAAATATATAGTAAACACTCATAAAAACTCCAAAAGTAAGAACCAGATGAGCCATTTTATTAATCGAATGGAGCAAGTACAATAATATGGAGAAATGCCCCTGGGTTTTCCTCAATGGCAAGCATGACATAACCCAGGTGATAAGACAATGATATCAAATGCTCATAATGACGACTCCTCTAATGCTCTTTACTACCTAGAAAACTTCATTGTTGGCTCGAAAGGAACTTCTAGAGGCCCCACCTCTGGTGCTCAAAAAATGCTGCAAAATTAACCACAATCTCCTTGACCAAAACCCACAAAAACCATCAAAAACCTAGAAAGGGTTTGGTATGATTCCAAGCCAAAGTCGAACCCACAAAATGGTGCAAATTCCACAGTTAACTAGCAGTTCACCCTGTTATAAGAATTAAGATTTTAGGCCCGAATATTGTCCAGAAATTTTTGAAATTTTAACCATGAACTCCTCTCAGAAAACCCATAAATGGTTTGTCCAGATTTGACCTCCCAAAATCGACCCCTAAGAGGTCCTACGCCCTCCAAATTGTTGAAGTACACAACCTGCAAAGATGCCAACAAAATCCTCCTCCAAGGCTCCAGAAAAATAGGAATCTCCTCCATAGATATTTCCCTTATCCCTCCCGACAAGAATCAACCACAAAAGATGATCTCCACCTCCCACATGTGCACAATATTCTCCCTCTGTGCTGGCCTTGGAAGTACAAAAGTCACACTGAATAGAAGCTCTCTCCTCCAGCTCCAAAACTCACCCAAATGGCAGTCAAACACCCAAGCCTCCTTTTTGGAATTTCTCTCGGCCTAAGCTCCTCTGAAAGATGTCACATTATAACTCGGCCTCTTCTCACTGCGTCCTCCAGAAATACACACCACCTGGAGACGATGGACGCAAATGCTGGAAATCACAATGAAAATCTCCACCAAAATAATGTAGATGAACCTCTCTAGGGTGGCACTCGAAGTCCCTCGAAGAAAGGGTGAGCTCTCTGCTTGAAGAACTCTTACTAAACAACAAGTGATTTGACTAAGCAACTGGAGCAACCAAAGAGAAATTTGATATGCCAAAAGATGATGAAATGAGGAGAGTTGCCTTCCTTATATAGATTTTGTGGAGCACTTTTCCCTCCATTTTCCCTCCATCGTGGGTCTGTCACTTAACCATCAATTTCCCCTCCATGCAAATCGAACTAGGGAATGTGTATTCTCCTAGTGTGGGTGGCCCCCATGTATAACTTAACCACATCAAAATAACTTCTACTAAATATAGCCTCCTAATAAAATCGAATGGGCCCCATAGCCTCCAAAATTGCCCCCAAAATGTAGAAATTAATCTTGTTCCAAAATAATTTAGGAAGGGACATTGTAGTCCCCCCTCCCAAATGTTGCTTGTCCCCAAGCAACATCAGTGCTGGATGCTCAAGTATGTGCTCGCCCTCCCAAGTAGCATCCTCATTCGGCAAGCTCCTCCAATGCACCAAGAATTTCTTGTCCTCAAGTAGTGCCTAAACAAGCACCCTCTTTGACTGTGAATCCCCATTGTCTCTGCGAATTTCACCAGCTTCCCAAACATGCTATTTGATCGTCCATGATCGTTGTACTATCCTATAGTGAAGGAGTCCCTCAATACCAGGATCCCAAGCTAAACTAATCAGCATGAATCACCCCTTTCTCTACTCACTATCTTGCCAGATAGGGGCATTAGAACCCCTATGTCTACTGCAAATAAGTAGAGCATCCTGACGATGTAAAACTCCGTCCAAATCCTCATGAAGCTGCCTTATCAAATAATCCATCTTGTGCACTGCAAGAGTAAACTCCTGAAGATGCAATCCAATCTTAGTGGGATTGAACCCTCATCTACCCGGGCCTTCCCCAATCTCCTCCTGTTGATCACCCTACCACGATGGTAAAGTTCCCCACACCATCAATGAATCACTAAAACCAAATGGAGGATCTGGATGACCCTCCTCTATAGAAACCAACTCACCTATATGGGTAGCTGAATTGCTTAACCCTGTTATGCCAAAATCCCCTGCCCTTTGCAGAAGGAACCTATCTTGTTGACATCGTGACACTCTGGTCATGACTGACTTCCTAGCATGCTCATACCAGAGTCTTCTCTCCCATAACTCTCGACCATAATCTATTCGATGATCGAGGCTAGGCCAATCTTGCCAAAAATGACTCAACAATGCCAATGCCTATCACTCCATGGCTAGCCTCAATCCTGAGCAACAATATGCTTGGTCCTATGGTGAGGGCTTCAGTGATCCCCCATGTGTCCGCCTGTGAATGAATCAATGTATTTTTTATCTCAATCATGCTCACTGAGGAGTGGAGTATCCCACCAATCAAGTGGATCCCTGGATACCATAACCATACTGGAGTTCCACAACAACCAATCCTCTCTATCTACCACTGTGATATGTTGCTAGCTATTGGGAAGCCCCTGTGCCCCATCTCTGTCCCCTGTAGGTATCCAATAGGTAGACACTGAGCATCAAGAACCTATGTCACAAATAACCAACTGCTTTGCGCCTGCCAAATCACATAGCAAGATTTGTTATTCCAGCTCCTGATGATTTGCTCGAGTACTGCCAAAAGCCTCGACATTATCCTACTGACAAGGACTACCATCCCCTGCACCTCACGCTCCCCCAATGCCTCGAGCTATCCAACTGAAAAAGAAACACAAGTTCCTCTCGGTCACATCCCTAAGTATGAGCCCATGGGTGGAACATATGCTGCCACGACAATCAACCACACCATACCTATGCCTATATCCGTCAGCTCGTGCACCTACCAATTGTCCCAATTGGAGAATCTCCTCCCACCCATGACACGCTATGTCTCATCCAATTGCCTAGGGTGAGCCTCCCATGCCCTGCTGCGCGAATGGAGAGTGTTAAGGGGTAACAACCAAACACTCTACGACTGTAAGCAACACTGGAGGATGATGATTGGGTATGTCCCAAAGGGTATGATTAAGAATATGTTGGAAAACTCAAGAGTAATCTTGTGGATGACCCTCTCTCCACCTCGAATCTGCTGATAACCCCCTCGAAGCCTTGTCTCCACTAAACATGGTGTTCGAGATGCTCAACAATGTCCTCGTCGATCCTAGGTGAGATGCATCCAATGGTACACCTAATGCCCTTGTCCATATGCCTCCTTGGAGGCAATGCTCGAAGAGCCTATTGCACCACACCATGCGTCACTACACACCACCAAGCAACACCGCATTCCTCAACATGCCACTATATGTCGTAACCTATCCCTGTACACCATTGAATACCCCCAGCTACAGTTATGCAATCCTGTACTATCATGTGTCCTGTCTGTGTCACTGCACTGGTCACTCCCCGCATGTGCTTAATGCGATGTGAGGCACTCCCACTCCACAAGGCAGTGCAACATACTATGACACACCCCCATGCGTCTCCATGCCCATCTACAGAACACTATTCCACGCTGGATGCTCCTACCCATCCCCGAATGAGATGGCCTAAAGTTGTGTCCCTATGCGTCAACCCGCATCCAACTTGTATCATCACCTCCACCCTCGCATCACCATGCTCTCTGATGAGGGGACCTCCCCTCCAAATCTCTAGTTACCAGTAGTGATTCCACCATTGCTCTGTTCCTCTGTGTCCTTCGTTCCCTAGGCAATTGTGAGGAATCCCCAACTCCATACAAGGCACTGTATGGTGGCGTGCCGATGCCACCTCCTCTGACAAACTCCTGCCATAGTAGGCTAATCATCCTGTGATCCTATGCACAACTTTCATACCAATACAGCCAAAGGAGGCTGCCCATAAGCTGGTTGGCCATTGGTGTTGACAAAAACTCCCCTAGTGAATATGCATGCTCAACTGCTAGGTCAACTATAGCATTTAGGGTGTAGTCAATCGATATACTTGGGAAATGATAGGTGGTCCCTTCCATATCCCAATGCCAGTCGAGGCTTTCGGCATCCTCAGTGCCTGGAAACTCTTGCTGAGCTCTACCGGGGTCCACTACTGCCTCCATAGCCCACTCCATTGGGTACCAACTTAGAATCACTCGCCATCCAACCCCAAGAGAGGGATTGAATGTACAAACTCTCATACGCAGAACAAGACCTTCATCCAGCAAATATTGCACCCTGCACTACTCATGTCACCTCACCTCATCAGCCTTGTCAACACATAAAATATGTCGAGGTGGTTATGCTTCTCTCTATCCAAGGTGTAGAGGTAAACTACTGATGCTACAAGCCCGATCTATGTATGTCTGAAGAGAGCTGCTCTAATGCTCTAAAGTGAACTCTAGTTGTACCATTAGGGAATCCAATCGTACCCCAACGCGAGTCAGTTTGGCTGTTGACTTAGCACAAACCACTCTCATTCCCTCGAGCTCTTCGTTTTGTTGTAGAATAGCCTCTCGTACTGTTGTGGCCTTCTCTCTCAATGCTAGAAGGCTAGCCTGGAACTGATGAATCTGTTATGGGTATTTATCACCTACAGACTTGGTCATAGCTCTGGACACCTCATCAACTATCGACATCTCAACCATGGGTGGCACCTCCTTGACAGATGGCTCTATGTGTGTAAGCTCTATCCTCTCCACTAAGGTGCCAGCTGGGGCTATCAAAGAGGTCTCGGATAATGGTGACTCCTGCACCACACCAGCTAGATCGATATGCTCCTCACCATCCCATGGGCTCTCAACATCATGCTCAACCTCCTCCTTAGGATCCTAATATCTATATCCAAGTATCCACCTGCAAAAGCGTCCACTGGTCTCACCCTCTAACTATCCCTGTCCTGCCTGCTCCTTTTTAGGAGATCTAATGCCATGATTTTGTTGACTTCCCCACATGATGTAGATGGCTACACTCCCACGACCTACTCACCTCTAGCGTCTCTGTTTTAAGGGTGAGGGTGGGTCTGGTTTGTCACCCTCCTCAACTGGGCCAACCTCTCATTGTCCCAACATATTCCACCCTAGAATTTATGCATAATAGATTTCCCTTGAGCCAGGGGTTTGTCTCTAGTTTCACTCGTCACTATGCATTCATACCCAAATCTTTCATGATCTTCTGGCTAATTTCCCACAACTGGGCGAAGATCATGCTCTGATACAACTGTAATATTCCAAACTTGGATAAACAATGATATATAAAGCAAAATTGATTTACAACAAAAACATTTTAAACATTCAGTAAATACTCATAAAAACTCCAGCAGTAAGAACCAACTGAGCCATTTTATTAATCCAATGGAGTAAATACAATAGTATGTAGAAATGCACCTGGGCTTGCCTCAATGGCAAGCGTGACAGAACCTAGGTGATAAGACAATGATCGAAAATGCTCATAATGACGGCTCGAAAAATGCCGCAAAATTAATCCTGAGCTCCTTGACCAAAACCCACAAAAACCCAGAAAGGGTTTGGTCTGATTCAAAGCCAAAGTCGAACCCACAAAATGGTGCAAATTTCACAGTTAACTAGCAATTCGCCCTGTTATAAGAATTATGATTTCAAGCTCAAATATCGTTTGGAAAATTCTGAAATTTTAACCATAGACTCCTCTTAGAAAACCCAAAAATGGTTTGTCTAGATTTCGACCTCCCAAAATCGACCCCCAAGAGGCCCTACGCCCTCCAAACTGCTAAAGCACATGACCTGCAAAGATGCCAACAAAATCATCCTCCAAGGCTCTAAGGCTTTAGAAAAGTAGCAATCTCCTCCACAAATGTTTGCCTTGTCTCTCGCAACAAGGATCAACCACAAAAGCTAAGTCTCCACCTCCCATGCGTGCACAATATTCTCCCTCTGCGCTGGCCTTGGAAGTACAAAAGTCACACTGAATAGAAGCTCTCTCCTCCAGCTCCAAAACTCACCCAAATGGCAGTCAAACACCTAATCCTCCTTTCTGGAATTTCTCTCGGCGAAAGCTCCTATGAAAGATGTCACAATCACAACTCGACCCTCCTCACTACGTCCTCTAGAAATATGTACCACCTAGAGACGATGGACGCAAATGCTGGAAATCACAATAAAAACCTCCACCAAAATAATGTAGATGAACCTCTCTAGGGTGGCACTCGAAGTCCCCCAAAGAGAGGGTGAGCTCTCTGCTTGAATAACTCTTGCTAAACAACAAGTGACTCGGCTAAGCAGCTCGAGCAACCAAAGAGAAATTTGATATGCCAAAAGATGATGAAATTAGGAGAGTTGCCTTCCTTATATAGATTTTGTGGAGCGTTTTTCCCTTCATTTTCCCTCCATTGTGGGTCTCTCACTTAACCATCGATTTCCCTTTCATGCAAATCGAACTAAGGAATGTGTATTCTCCTAGTGTGGGTGGCCCCCATGTATAATATTGTTAAACAGACATGGACAGCGAGAAAGTATGAAAGATAAAGCATGCATTGCAATTTTTATTAACAATAGATGTACATTTATAGTACAATATGGTGACCGTTGGGATTCACATCCCAAGGTCCCTTGGACTACTTAGTCTGTTTAGCTTCCACACTAACCCATTTAGGATTAGGTGTCCAA
>APFE031365209.1:342930-375580 GCA_000404065.3 Pinus taeda
GGCAAGAAGCTGGAGTCTTCTGCTAGAGGAAGTGTTCTCAATTTTGTTCCCGGAACTCTTCCAAAACTGGCAAGAAGCTGAAGTCTTCTGCTAGAGGAAGTGTCTCAGATTGCCAACTGATGGCATGCTCACAGGCATATTTGTCTCTGGCTACAACTTTGAAACTGGTGTGGAAGGTTGTGGCTCAGGCTCGCTTGATGTGGCTTTCAAGCTTGTAGATGACCATCATTTCCCCCCCTTTCAGATACAAGGTGAGAAGATGGAGAAAACTCAACTGCAAGACTGTTCAATATTCTGGAACAAGTTTTAACATGTGTTTGGAATATCTTCTTAGCTGTTGATGCCCATTGCCAAGAAGCGATCCATCCTAGATGAATCTTTGTTCTTGCAGGGTGTTTGTTTCTGAAGCATCTATTTGAAGAATGGCTAGTTTTATGACAGTGCTTACATGGATGAAGATCAAAACAATGATCTTTCACATGGCCAACTCGATCACAGTGTTGGAATTTCACGATCTGTTGTTGTTGTTGCTGTTGTGGAAGAGGAGCAGAGTCTGGAACAGCTGTAGTTGAACTGTCATGAGGAGCAGGTGAACTGTCATAAATGAATCCAGCACTCTGAAAATGAATGGGCTTGCCATAGTCTGGAATATGAAAGGACAAGTCCTTGTCATATCCAAGACCGGTTTTGTGCTTGTTGTGGACGAGCTGTTCCCAAGGTCTGATGATGGGCTTGGGAAGTGAAGACTGAGGTTCTGCATTTGCATGTACAACTGCTGCTTTATTTGAATGAACAGCAACATTATTGATTTGTTGTTTATGGGAGTCTGTTTCAATCTTCTGAACAGAAACAGGTTCAGAATGATGACTCCATTGTTGTAGTTCTTCTTGCTGCAGCTTTGTCTCAAGTTGCAAAAACTCAATATTCTCATGTGCAGTTTGCAGAGAGGTTTGGATGTCAAAGAGAGTTTCTTTGTTAACTTTGACCATCTCATCAATAGTGGAATGAATTAAGATATTCAATAACTTTAATGCATCTTCAAGTCTGGCCATTTTTCTTCAATGTCACTTAAAAACTGATCACAACTGAGGCAACAGCAACAGAAAAATAATATTGTACTCTTACTACAAGATCTTGTAAGGGCTTGTCAAGTGGCAACAATGTCACGAAAACTACAATAAACATTTCTCGTCAAGCTACAATAAACATTGGTACAATTGGGCACATGGTAAATCAACAATCCACATTTCGTTTCAAGAATGAACTGGACCATAACATCACTCTTAAACTACGATATGCCAATGCAAAAAAATATATAAATGTGAAGCTGAGTGTTGTCCTCAACTTCAAACTTCAGAGCATCTGACTGCTATGGAAATCATGCAAAATCTTTACAAGAAACAGCTCCAAAATCTCTACAAGAAACAGCTCCAAAAATGACTTCCAAAAATGTCTTCAAAAATGCTTCAAATTCACTTCATAATGCTGATCACATCACCAAAAATGATAGTGAGCTAAACCTTTTACCTCTGAGAGAGGATTTTTCAAGTAGGAAGTACAAGGACGTATGTGGATGTGATGTTGACAGCAGTAGTGGGGCATCTGTTGATAGTGCTTCTGAGGCTCAATGGCGTTCGCCCACGGCCTACGCACACGCTGTGCTTGGATGTAAACACTGAAACCTGGACACTTCTTCCACAATGTCCAGTGGAGCTGATTCAGTATGTTACGCCCATCTCATGGCAAGGCAAGTTGTATTTATTAGAAAGTTACCCTGTGACACGTCGCTTTCCAGGTCACTTTCCCTATCGCTATGACGTACGCTGGCACTTGGACTTTGGAAGAAATGTGTGGGTGCAACAAGATGTAAACACCGTTTTTGGTCCAAGTTTCATGGGTTTACCTGTCTCGTGCTATCGCCAGAGTCTATGGACAATGGGATATATAGTATCGTCCAGGTCGGGAACACTGTACGCCCGAGTTGACGAGATCAAAAACCCTAAGTACCCCAATGGTTGTATTTACGCTATGGATGATGTGAGAAGCGGCTGGAAGAGGATCGAGCTAAGGAATGTGTACACGCAACAATTCAATACCTTCATCTACAAGCTCGACTTTGTTTTTAAATGAGATCTCAATCCACTGTGGGCATGCCAATGTTTCTGTGCTAAGTGAATTGGGAGTCTTGAACTTAATTTGACTGTCGCTTGCTGGACTTTACCAAATCAAACATTGTTACAATGGAGCGCATCTCTGTTCTGGTTCACATGAGGCACAATGCGAGGATCCCCTACCGAACCTGGTGTTATTCCTCTTGTCATTCAGGATGTGTTTAAAAACATCCACGAGTGCCAGGCTTAAGCAGTTATGTCTCCCTGACAATTAACGGGACACTGGTACTCATCAACAATCCATCAATCCTCAATTTCTCTAGAATTCGAAGAGGCATCAGAGGTGCAAAGTTTCATCCATTTTGCAGAGTGTAACGAGCAATTTTTGTTTTCTTTGGCTGAGAAACCAAAATGTATCAGGCCTCGAGGCATTCAGTCTCAACAGCAGTTCGATCCCCAGTATTGGTCCGAGCTCTCGCAGCGCCGACGCCGCCTTCCTCTCCCTCGGCTCCGGTTACTATAGAAGGGGCCAGTACAACCCACTGCCCTTCACGGCCATTTTACTTCTTTGGAGTTATGTTGCACTGGCATTGCTAGGTATGAATCCACAGTAGCACAGCAGGAAACGGCAGACGAATCGGTTGAAAAACATGAGTATCAAGCATAGGTTAGTCGTCTTTTGGATTTGATAGTACACAGCTTGTACAGTCACAAGGAAGTATTCCTCCGTGAGTTAGTCAGTAATGCTAGTGATGCACTGGATAAATTGCGCTTCTTAAGCGTGACAGATTCAAGTCTTCTTGGTAATGGAGGTGAATTAGAGATTCGTATCAAGGCAGACAAGGAGAATGAGAGGGCGATGCCACTGGAGCCCAAAATGAAAGCAATTTCTGGCAGCGAAGAAGGAGAAGTCGCGCTCTACATCAATGATGTCAGCTGCTCAAAGGAATCGCTGGCCAATCCAGAAGAATCCAGAAAATGAGTAAAGTGGGCTTTCAATTCGGGTCACGGGAAATTCGATGCGATTGCAACCAAGCTGGGCGGAGTAGGTGATTTGAATAGGAATGAACCAACGCTCGGAAAAACGCTTGGAGTTTTATTACTAATATGGTTTCAGTGGGGAAAAACACTTGGAGTTGTTACAGTACCTACGCTTGGAATTGTTACAGTACCTTCTCATGATTTTCTCAGCGGACAGAGGCGTTATGTCAGAACAGTAAGGGCAGCGCTGGACAATAGCGCTTCAGAAGAGCAGGGTGCAGGTAGCAGTATGGCAGCGTATGAAGCAGGTAATTGAATATGGAGCAGAGCGCAGGGATGGCAGAATTAATGGAGCGTTACAGAAGACTAGGCCAGCTCTAGTCAGCACTATTCAAGGCAACTCAGACCAGTTGCTCAGGGAAGACAGGCCACACATCATGGCAATGATACCATGTTAAACAGACATGGACAGTGAGAAAGTATGAAAGATAAAGCATGCATTGCAATTTTTATTAACAATAGATGTACATTTATAGTACAATATGGTGACCGTTGGGATTCACATCCCAAGGTCCCTTGGACTACTTAGTCTGTTTAGCTTCCACACTAACCCATTTAGGATTAGGTGTCCAACAAATATAACCACATCAAAATAACTTCTACTAAGTCTAGCCTCCTAATAAAATCGAATGGGCCCCATCACCTCCAAAATTGGCCCCAAAATGTAGAAATTAATCTTGTTCCAAAATAATTTAGGAAGGGACATTCCAAAATACTCTAGATTAGCATTATGCCCTGGCGTTAGACAAATTTTAGAGAAAATATTTGAGATTATGCTTGAAAATGGTCTAGAGGGGGCCGACCTGCCCTTAAATACCTTAAAATTTGAGTCGACCTATGCAATAAAATCAAATTTTCTTGTGGAGCCGACTTAATTATGCAATAATGTACATAATTCTTTTGAGGGCCAACATTAGTCCTTGACATCACTAATCAAAATGAAAAAAATATCCCTTTTGAGGGCTAATCGGCAAACCTTTTGTAACAACTCAATTTTGTGAATTTTCTTATGCCAAATTTGGACCAAGATACCATTCAGATTTTGGCATCATGCCACACATTCGAAGCTTTAAGTTTGAAAGAGCATATCTCTTGAACTATGAGGAACCATGTGGCATACCACCTATTGTTGGAGAGGACTCAACAAGAGCTACCCAACCATCATACCATTATGCACTATAACTTGATCCACTGCATCTATACATCTTGTTCATTGCTAGATACTGATGATGATCTTCATCAACCTTCCATCAATCAATTCTTCCTTGGGACAACCTTCACACTCTTGACATTAATGGAAGCTCTCCTTTTACATCAATGAAAACCTGACCAATATCTTTTGGCTAGTGTTAGACACTTGGATGATCTCGTTTGCCACTTGGGAACTCTCTCTTTGTTGGGATCTTCTCCCATTTACTTATAAATTGAAACCTCATCTCTAACTAAAACTAGTACACAAGCTTGATATATTGGGGAAGTGTTGTTGATTTGTAATTGTTCCATTTTGCTAATAAGAAAAGGCGTTGGAAGCTCATGATCTTTTGAATGGTGTGGTTTGCTTTGCTCTTCATGAGGTAACTTTTTTTTTCTTTTCATTTCATTACTTTAAGTTTATAACTTAGGCTTTGATTGAGACATTGTTGTCAAAAGGAGAAGATTAACAATTGATTGTTATCTTCTTGTGAATTTGCATTCTAGATTTGAACATTACATGTATTTATTGGTTCAATGTCATGTTTATTCTTTTCATTATGCAAGTTACACCTATTTCTATTAACCTTTTGGCAAGAGTATATGCTTTGTTTACATGTTCCTCTAGCTTGGAGTTGGGGACGTCCTTGGTTGGACCATATATCTTCTTGCACCAAAGAAGCATTAGTACCACTTGTATTAAGTGCCTCAAATCGTCTCAAGAGGCCCCTAACTCTTTCTTCCTTCCTCTAAAAATTTATAAAATTTCTTCAAACAATTATTGGTTCTATTTATAAGCATTTCAACATTTTATCTAACTTAAAAGAGGCTAAATAAGTTGTTGTCCTAATAGCAATCAAATTATCTAAGAAAAAACAAAGTATCTTGGCTTTTCCTTAGGAACATCGTATAGGAATTCATAACTTAAACTCTAGCAATTTCACTTGGTCATTTTGGGTTTTAGATACTAACTCTTCTTGAGCGTTGCAAAGTGATTTTGGACACTAATTTGCTTACTGATTTTTAGCAGGCCTATGATTTTACAAGGGGAGATGTTACCAAAATTTGGTTAACTTGAAGATCTAAAGCACTTGAATGTAACCATATATTATACCCTTTATAAAACTACCATTTTACCACCATTGTAGCTTCATGAACCTTTCTTTTACTCCCTTTATTCATAAGGGACTCTATCACCTCGTAAAAAATGTTGGCTTGATGGGGCCTACCTAGTTTCAAAGTTAATTAGCCAAACAAATCCCTGTACTAATTGCCCTTTCGACAACAGCCTGTGGAGTGTGGACTGAGGTCTCACCCGAAACAGTATGGAGGGATGCTGGAACCAAGTTTCCGCATCCTTGAGATGTCTAAGGGGTTAATTTAGTACAGCTAGGAATAACTTCGTGCAGGTCCCTTCGCACACTATCCTGACCTGTGAGACCTTCGCATTCTGTGACAATCGCCTTCACGCAGCCCTAATCAGGGGTTGAGGTGATTTCGCGCTGCTAAGTCATCAATCTACGATATTTCCCCATGTTACACCGTGAATCTTACTTATCGTCTTATAAGTGTTAGTTAACTTCGCGTAAACAGATACTTATCTTATATTCACTTATTTAACACATTCATATAAGTTCGCGCAACATATAAATAGTAAACTTGCAATTCATACCCAATATACTTTGATGCATAAAACAAGAAAAGATACACAAAATGATAAGAAACTTCTCTGTATTATTTCTCCAATGGTTACAGACTCGACTATCCGCGCACTTAGCTGCAGAGTACGAGGCCTCTGCGCACTTAGCTACACAGCTTTCTCTTACTTTGCGACCCAGGGAATTGACTTTATACTTTAACTTAGACTCAATTATTCATCTTCATTCCATTAAGTAGTTATCTACAACTTAGAGCCTCACTCTATTTACAATCCCATCGTCCACGGACCATGGGTAGATCTCTAAAGCCGACATTACATTACAAAATCTAGGGCAGAGAACCCTATGACTCAATTAAAACTTTGCACTCCACGCCCCCAAAATGCAAAGTCTTTGCATCAGATTTAGTCAAACTTGGGCTTTAAGCCCCAAAACTTGCCTTGGGGGATCTCGCACCCAATAGGCCCCCAGCACAAACATCGTGACTTATCCTCGAGTCACTCTGTCGGTGCGAAGAATTTTGCGTGGAGACCTCCCAACTCTGCTTGGACTGTTGCAAGGGTGGCAGCGCATTGAGCGGCTGCCTGCTGTATCTCCTGGACACGCTGTTCAGAGACAACAGTATTTGAACTGCTTCGTTGTATCTACTCTTGCGTCCCCTGCATCTGCGAGCTTGCCTTCAATCAATAATGTGATGACGAAGGCCTCATCAATTCATGGTTGGACGGGCGCCTTCAAAACCGCTTCTTTGTGTCACGCTGCGTCTACCTGCTCCTTAAGCGCTTTTGCCTGTTGCATCTGTGCGAGCTATTGTGTAAGGGCCACCATCTATGCGGTCCCTTTGACGTCGTCATACCATTGCTATAGCTCACACACCTTTATTTCCAAGTGTTGTATGTTCGGGTCCTCCTATAGAGTGGTGAGGACCTCAAACGACTCTTCCAACACTTTGATGCAGTCCTTCACTGCACTGCTGATCTCTTGTATGCCCGTTGTGATGACACTAGCGCATTGTTCCTCACCTCTGGAGGAGTTGAAGGCTGCACATTCAACCGCAGCTCTGCTATCTGAAGGTTTAGCTCCAGCTGAACCTTAGCCATTTCTTCTCGCGCCTCGCGTACCCGTGCTGCTAACCTCTGGATGTGCACCTCTGCTAGTGCCTTTGTTGGGATGGCCAACTCGGGGACCATCTAGCAAGCTTCTTCAACCACCTGCACTATATGTTGGCTCTGCGCCACTACCTCGTCACGTTGCAGGCTTAGTTGCTCCATGTTGATTCTTTGTTCACTTAAAACCTGTAGCGCGTGACCTTCCCTGGCCCGCAAGTTCTACAGTCAATCCATCCTGCAAGACATAGAGTGTCTCTTGAGGGAGCGCAACCATGTTTATCCATGCTCCCTTCAATGCATTGACCGTAGGCTCGCTGGCCTTGTTTTCTGTAACTAATGTCCCCTCTGGAAGCACTATTGTGTTGGTTGTGCAGCCGCGCAACATTTCCTCAGCCGCGACAGTTCCTACTCTGAGGCTAGTCAAGAGAGTACCAACTTGAGGAGTGTGCACTTGCAACTCATGAATTGGCGACCAAAGGGCCCCTAACACAATCTGATTCTCCTTCGCGAATTGATGGAGGGCCTTCGCGGTGACATTGCACACTGTCTCCCCTATATCACGGAGATCTCCTTTAGTGAGGATGATCAGTTCGAAAGAAGTCTTAGAAGCTTTCAACTTCTTTCACAGCCCCACCTGCTCTCTCGGGCGTTGGTGCTTCAACTGTGTAGATGTTGTTTCTAGGTCCGCGCCACCTTCCTCTGTCTCTGTCTCCATTTCTTGTTCCTGCTCAGGCAAAGGCGACTTCTTGTCCTCGCGCTCCTTCTCTATTGCCTTCTACGCTTCTATTGTGGCCTTCTGCTGTTCTGCTACTGTCTTCGTAGTGTCCCGCGCCTCCTGCACCTTTGTTGTTGCTACCTATTTTCTTCTCTTCTCCGCTAACTATGCCACTTGTAGTTTTTCCTCCTCCTTTTTTTGTGCAATAGACTTGTCTACTTCCATCGTGGAGATGGTTGGAGCGTGCCACTTCGACGGCCATGACTCAAGCATGACGAATATAACTCGTCCGTGGCCAAGTACGACAGTTCGTTCCACTTCTTCGTGAGGTCCTTGTGCGCCCTGATGTAAACATGATGAAATTTCTCTTTAAACTCCGTACATATTTGTAAACTATTATAGATAGTGGGCGATAACTGCGACTTGCGGTTAATCCCCATTCTGATGTTCATCTCCATGAACACCCAAAATATTTTACTATCTCCGATCCTTTGCGTGTCTTTAGTGGCCCACAATGAAGCGTACTTCGCTACCTCCTGGAGATCCTTCACAATTGTGGGGAACTGGCTGTCCTCAAGCGATTCCCAAGCCACCAACACTATGGACAACAAAAGCCATGCATAGTGGAAGGTCTTCCCCTGTTCTTGTGCCTCGCGGAAATTTTCCAGGAACTCTCTGCATAAGTGCTCAGACCAGTTAAACAGGACCCCCTCTGCGCACTACGCAACAAGTGCTACCACCGACGCGGGCACCTCATCCGTGTGGCACTTCCGCATCACCTTGTCAGCTAGAATCTGGGTCGCAACTCTAACCGCAGCGTTATTGATACTGGAGATTGCATACTCTCGTTTCTTCTTCTCCAGCTTGTATTTCTTTTTCATGGCCTCCGCGATGGCCAAGTCATCACTCTTACCATCGGATATGCTCGCTGGGTCCTCCCATTTGCAAGGGAGTCGAGTAATTCTATGAATGAGGTGGTCTGTGATGGGGATGGGCTCCTCCAGCCACAAACACCCATCATGCACCAGGCAGAGTAGTTGCCTGATGACAAAGATAGTCATTGGGGTGCGATGGTAATTTGGCACCGAGAGCAGGTTCAACAACCCTGCCTTTTCTACTCCGCACAACCACTTGTGCGGCTCCAACTCAATGACTCCCATTGAAATGTTTTTCTTCAGCCTTATGAGCTACGCAGCCGCCAAGTGTGGGAATTTCTCATGGTCAGCGAGATCCCAGTCTTCAAACTTTAAACTCGGCACCCTTCCCAAGTGCGCTCCATCAAAAATGATATTGTCGGGTAGCAACGGAGTATGGAGAGATATTTTACTATCATTCAGGTCCTTGGGCACCTTTCCCTTCCCCTTCCGTGAGGAAAATACGCGGGCAGTCTGGTTAGAGGGTCTGCGCCCTCGATTTCTTCCTCCATGTTTTCATCCTTGTCCTCTTCTATCATGATGTCCTCAAGGTCTTCCTCCTCCTCATTGGTTTCCAAATAACCACTTTCCCCTTTTCTTCCATGGTCAATTTAGTTCACACAACATCTTTAGGTCAAACAAGTCCGGGATCAGAAAGCTCTGGGCATGCGAAAGTTCAATTCTCAAATGCCAAGTGGTTTTTTCTGGGCAGCCCTTTGTAATTTATAGCGCCTTTTGAATTCAAATTCGACTGTTCCCCCCAAATCCGGTCCATAAATTCTCCCTTGGCGACATATTTTCCGAAATCTAGCCCATAAAGCTCGCCTTAAATGCTTGTCGCCTGCTCCATTTGGTCTCAAACCAGTCATCAGATCGTGAATAGTGACTGTAACGGTCACTTTCCAACCAATCCGCGCAGCAACGTAGCTACCCTTGCACTGTCGCGGACCTTGTGACACTTCGCTCTTATGCGCAGCCCTTTCCTCGTGCAGCTCTTGGGCAGAGTAGTTTATAGTCCTGCACCTCCTTTCAACTACCTGGAGCGCTAAGACTGTGCTTCCCACGGCTAGTCAGGTAGCTGCACCACCTGTATATGGCTTCGACTGACTATCGTTTACTTTTCCTAGAAAAAGTTCGCCTTTTAACTTCAATACCTGCATCGCGCATTTTACCATCTGCATCGCGCCACCATCTATGATCCCCTTAGTAATATGCGGTCCAATCCAAGGCATCAAACCGATCAACTCTTAACAGTAGTCTCCAAATTTATCAACTTAATCGTGCACATCTTGTTTTATCACCACAGTCTTTTTATCAAGAAAATCCCTTTTTATTCCTTCCTCCAGCGTCTTGACTTCTTTTTCCGCCATGGTGTTTTTCTTCCTCAAGCAAACGTTTTCATTCATGAGTTCTTGGAGCCTAATATTACCATGTTGGATCTCTTAATCATGTCCCAAGCATTCTTCTTCAATCTCTTCCAATTACGCGATCTCTTCTTCCAAGGCTTCGCGATCCTTCATATCCGTAGGCGTTGCTATGCACGGACTAGGCTTATGATACTCCATTGAAAGTACAACATTCACTCCATAAACCAGCCTAGAAGGTGTTTTTCCCGTCAGTTTCTTGGACGTTGTCCTATAAGCCCATAGGACTGCTAGTATGTGCAGGTCCTAATCACTTCGCTGTGCATTACATACCTTGTTCAGTGCTTCGCACACTTCGTTAAAGGCTTCTGCGTGGATAACTGTCTGCACGCTTGTTCTTTCCACACTCTATTGTTCCAACTTGAGGAGTCGTTCACACATTTTCCCCCCCAACACATGCTTATTGACCATATTTCCCATCGCGAAGTTCATGTGCATTCGCGCAGGTTGTTTACCATATGATTGTACCCACCTAGACAAATGTGAGCACGGACCTTCCGGCCATTGTATCTATCTTTCGACCACCCTATCTTCTTCCCAAACTGTGTGTGCATCATCCTCCTAAATGCACGCCAGTCATCAAATTTTCCTTTGTGCATACCCCACCACCTTGCAGGCGTAGCGCGCAGTACCCAATTCAAGGCTTGGAAATGTTGCTTCTTTGGCACCTCCCTTTCAAATCTATCCAAGAAAGCATCTACCTCACCTAATCCATCATAAGTAGGCAAATATATCACTTATGTCGATACGAAGCATAATGACCTTGTTATCATGTTACAGTTTAACTTGGTTACCTCGTGTAATTGGTTCTACCATCGCTCTATCTCCTCATCTGAATCCGAAGTACATGAGCTCTCGTGCTCCCATGAAATTCGCCCATCCGTTGTAGGATTTACCCAGTCTTGCTCTCGTGTGGTTATCTTGTAGATACAATTCAAATTTTCGTCACTTTCATTGTCACGCACCGATTCTGTATAGCATGATCCTTCCACAGGGTCCATGGGTATAACTAAACGTAGATAATTCTTCTCAAAAATCATCTTGCGCTTCTTTAGATTAATCACCACGTTCATGTCAGTGGCCCAATCAATTCCTAGGAATGCGGGGTAGGGATTGTTGTCATCAACAATCTCTATCACTTCAAAATCTACTAGTGTGCTCACTCCTTTGATATCCACTGCGATTCCCTGCAATCGCCCTAAGGGTATTATCTTCTATTGGTTTGTCATTCATAGTTGAATAGGAGACCATTACAGTGTAGGCCTCCCCATGCACTCGCATGTCCGTTTTGGCAGAATGTTCGCATCTGACCCTAAATCCAAAATTACTTGGTCCATTTCATATTCTCCAATTTGTGTGGTTAATTTCATTTCTCTTCCTATCCTAGTCTTATGCTTTCCAATATTCTAAACTATGCACGGTTCTCCTTGCGCAGTCCCAGCGCATCTGTTAATGAGTTCCTGTAATCCCTTTACCGCCTTATTATTGCACAGTAACTTCATACATGTTTCCAGGAACATCAAGAGCATTGATGGGTCCATCTATGGCTCTAGTGTGTCTTTGCTTCCTGAAGTGGAGGCATCAACGAAGCTCTTCTTAGCTTCCATAAAGGTTTCTCGAGTGTGCTCCAAATCAAACTCCGTTTTTTTCACCAGGGCTTTGTGAACCCAAGTGCTATCTTCTGGCTGATTTCCTTTATCATCTCCCGTCGTAATTCCACTTCGGAGCACAATATTCACATTTGGCTCTTCTTCGTGTGGCTCATACCTCATCATTTGCAGGTTCTAAGTCAGGGGAGGTGGTAGCACTCCCTTGTCGCGTATCCTAACTATCAGCATAGGACAATCTTCCATGTTGTGATCAAACAAGGTACAATACAAACATGATGAACGCGTCGGATTCATACAATCGCAAGCATAATGTCCTGGCCCTCCACAATTGTAGCATATTAGCTGTCCATGAACTCTTCCAGGTCCTCCTCCACCTCGGCCTCATCCGTGCCCCTGGAATCCGGTTCGCGCCATCCCTGCACCCTGGTCTAGGGGCTGTGTTCCGGCCTGAACCCTATAGGTGGGAGTTCTATCCATCATTAGCTCATAACTTCTACATGTGCGCTCATCGTGTCCCACCGATCTACAGAAATTACATAAAAACTATTGCGAATTCTGCGTGTACTTCTGTAACAGATGATAGTTGTCTGTAGCATGTTTTCCACCTATTTGACAAATTGCGCACCACAGAACAGGCGCCGCACTCGGTCCTGCTTGCACTTATGGTCTTAACGGCATCGATCCTCCTCTTGCGAGGTAATTTTCGAACACCGAGAAGTGGCCCTTATCATGACCCCGCCCCTTACATTTTATGCACCACACTTCTTCGTGCACTTCTGGTCGAGTTGTCCTGTCTTGTCTCAGACTCTACATCTCAAGGAACAAGTTTTTCAACTACGTGTGGATTTGTTGAATTCCCAAGATAGGATCCTGTATTGGGGTCGCATGCAGCCTCATCGCGATCTCTAAAGCTTTTTCCTGAGTCGTTAACCTCTGTTGTGACAGCGGGTTCCTCAAATGCGGCACTAGCGATGCTACAAACCGTTCACGGTGTTGTCCATCCATCAAAGTCATATTAGCTTCGCGAATCGTACACTTCAGCCTCTGATCTAGCTCCAAAGGAGTCTTTCCTGGTAGCATTGTGATCTGGTTGAACCCAATGATCGATTGTGCCTCTGACTTCGATCTGCTAAATTATTTAGTTAGTGCAGCTTGGATAGCTGCGATTCCCGCATTCATATTATCACTTGAGTGCTTAATGTACCAGGTCAGCGCGTGATCCTGCAGAGCGTTAACCAACATCTCTTTCTTCATATTATCATTTATAACTCCCTGCTCTTCCCATACATCCTTTATAACGAACCAAAACTGGTCCGGATCTTCACTCCCCAATCCATTGAACACAAGCAACTTTATCAAGCTTGCCATATTAAAATGCGGTGGTGGTAGAGGTGGTACAGGCAAAGATGGAGGTGATGGCGGTGAAATTGGTGGTGGTATGGGCAGATTTGGTATGCGCGGAATCCTTTGCCTTATCAAATGAATCACACTTCACGGAGAGACCCTCGCGAGCTCTTCCTCGTCCCCTCGCGGAGGTGAAATCAAAGGGTTAGTCTCTAGTCCCGCACTTCCTTCGTTTTTATAAATTTTCCCACTTCACGTAACCCCGAACATCAATGTAACTACATAATCCACTTTTCTCACAATAACATTTTAATCCAAGCGTTCAAATACTTTACGTACTTACCTTGCGGTCCTTTGAGAAAGCCTCACTCTGTTGCACTACAGCTGACTGAATTGTCTACCTCGAACTCAGTAATGAATCCTCCTATAATCTGATCGAGTCAGTGATCAACAACGTGCACGATCTTATCCTTTGATGCTTCCAATCTGCGCACCAACTCTGGGGTCCACACAATAGGACCGTTGAGCTTCCGCCTTTGTTGGCTATCTGCTAGCTTTGCGATCCACTCGTACAGCTCAATAGGGAAAGACGCGAAGAAATTTTGGTGGATATTTGTGTATAGGTAGCAGTCTAACCACTCTTCCTTCGATAGTCCGGCATTCTTGTTCTCCTGCGCCGCAAATTCGTGAATTCTCTTGTCCAACCACCCTTCAATCTCCTTCTTAGTTGGATTCCAGTGATGCGACATCAGACATCTCTATGCAAATTCCAGCCCCAACAACGAAACCATTTGTTGGCTTGATGGGGTCTGACCTAGGTTCGAAGTTAATTAGCCAAACAAATCCTTGTACTACTAGTCCTTTCGACAACAACCCGCGGAGCGTGGACTGAGTTCTCACCCGAAGCAGTATGGGGGGATGTTGGAACCAAGTTTCCACACTTGTGAGATGTCTAAGGGGTCAATTTAATCCAACTAGGAATAGCTTCACGCAAGTCCCTTCGTGCACTGTCCTAACCTGCGAGACCTTTGTGTTCTGTGACAATCACCTTTGCATAACCCCAATCAGGGGCTGAGGCGATTTCGTGCTACTAAGGCATCGATCTATGCTATTTCCCCAACTTACACTGCGAATATTACTTATCATCTTATAAGTGTTAATTAACTTCGCGTAAACAGATACTTATCTTATATTCACTTATTCAACACATTCATATTAGTTCACGCAGCATATAAATAGTAAACTTGCAATTCATACCCAATATACTTTGATGCATAAAATAGGAAAAGATACACAGAATGATAAGAAACTTATCTTTATTATTTCTCCAACAGTTACAGACTCGACTCACCCTACGCATTCAGCTGCAGGGGTACGCGCATTCAGCTGTGGACTACTAGACCTTTGCGCACTCAGTTGCAGAGCCTTCTCCTACTCTGCGACCCACAGACTAGACTTTACACTTCAACTTAGACTCAATTCTTCATCTTCATTCCATCAAGTAGTTATTTACAACTTAGAGACTCACTCTATTTATACAATCCCATGGTCCGCAGACCATGGTTAGATCTCTAAAGCCGACATTACATTACAAAATTGAGGGAAGACAACCCTATGACTCAATTACAACTTCGTGCTTTGTGCCCACAAAACGCAGAGTCTTTACATCGAATTTAGTCAAAACTTGGGCTTTAAGCCCCAAAACTTGGCTTGGGGGATCCTGCGCCCAACAAAAAACATTGTAATCGCTTGGGATTTATGAGAGTCCCCTAGGCATCCCCCTACCCAATGGATATTTCTTGTGTTGTGGCTCTTTCTTTCATGGTTTGCTTTTATTTGGGACTAAAATTAACCATTAGAGTAGTTTAATCACACGACATTAGATTATTCTAATTTCATTTCATTAAATTAGTTTGTTTTCGATATTATAGATTAGATTTCATTTATGTTATTAGTTTAGATTTCAATTTTTGTGAATCAGAATGAACCCCATTATTCTCTCGTATGCTCTTGGTCGTTGCAGACCTAGCCTGATCCTTGTACAAGACCCAAAAAGAGCATTTTGGGAAACTTAGTGTTGTCGCCACTACAACACCCTCCAAAATTTTGGCCCATATCCAAATTGTGTAGCCTACTTTGATCTTGCAAGCTGTCATTTCTAGTAGCAATAGACATTCCATGTGTCTCCTCTAACTTTTCTTGTCCCTTTTTGGAGAAAAATCAAGTGGTATCTTTTGGCTCGGGAAGTGTCGCACATTGTGATAAAAAAGGTGTGTTTTAACTGGCCACTTTGGTACCAATGGTTTGTATTTATCATATACACATGTATTAGACTCTTTCCCAAAGTTGCATGCACTGTTGCACTAGTGTCCTTAGAAGAGTATTGTTTTTTTCTGCATTAAGGGGACCATGTTGTTTTTGTGTGCCGAGTGTTTAACATCGTGTCGTCGATTGTTCTGAGTGTGTGATCATGTTAAGGTCCTACTTTCATTTCACATTTGCTTCATTGATCCCACACTTAGCCAAATTCTAGAAGATTTTTTTCCCAACCAACTTGAGCCCACTCTGCCCTCCTTGAATTGAGCATTACATAGTGGAAAGCCTCAAGCATGCACCCTTACCTCTAAGAACTATGTAGTTTCTTCCTCCAAGGACTGTGCATTGTGTAGTCACAGTGCTCAATCCCGACCTCCTGATCACCACAACTGCGCTATCAAGCCTCCTTGTGAGTCTCCTTATGTGCATTGTGCAATCCTAGTCTACAATTTTCTTCCTTGGCTCCTTGAACTGTGCAACTGCAAAATCTATTGGCCTCCCTCTCTTCTGAACTATGCATTGCACAACCATAGTGGGCAAGCCTGCCTACTATGACCCTCAGCTGCAGAGTCTTCCTGCCCAAGCCTCTTGTTTTGTGCGTAGCATAGACAAAAGCAACAACACCTCACTCTTGTCCACTGGAACTGTGCATTGTGCAATCCCTGAGTCTTCCTCCTTGTCCAAACCTAGTTCTAGTTCAATCAATGATTTTCGTGAAGCATGTTATACTAGGAGTTTTTCGCACTGATGTCTTATCATGAATGATTTCCATTTGCAGGTACTAGATCTTCACATGATGTTAGGATATTCCGACACATAGGAAATAGTTAAGTATAACTTGGTCTAGTGTAGAGTTAGGTAAAGTGTGTTTCTTTACTATGTACTTTTGTAACTTACATTCTGACCGTCACGATATGTTCTAGACATGAAGTGATCCGACGATTCATTATCTCCTCAGTATTACTGACACTTGATCCATGGCTTAACACCCGATTGGTCCATGATCTATATTTAAAGAGAATGGAGGGTCATTTGTAAGTGGCCATTCATGAGAAAAGATTATGTAAATTTTCTTTCTTTTATTAATAAATTCCCTGAAGTGGCCACGTTGGCTCAGGTCATGGATTGCTTCCCTCTTTGAGGGTTTTAACCATGTCAAGAATATTGGTGTATTGATCTGTGATCTGTTTGTGAGTGATGTCCTTTGGTGTTCTATATGAGGAACTTACCCTGTAAATTCCTACACATGACAAGATGATGGTTAAGGAGAGAGAGAAGGAGACTATACTAAAAGACACTTATGAAGCTGTAGGACAAGTTGATCATTACGGAAGAAGATGCAGGGATACTAGATTGTGACGGAAGTTGAAGATCGAGATCATAGTGAAGACTCCCTACCTTCAAGCCTTATGGAGGGAGAAGAGGAAGAACATGTGCCATCTCTTAAGAAGACATAAAGATAACAACAAAAAGAGTAGCTTGACATTGCCACATCATCATTAATTTTGTTGTACCTTGGGAGAGAATTCTTGGTTGAGTAGAAATTAGTGCCCAAGGCATTCATTAAAGCTTAATGATTGATTTTTTGTTTGTCTTATCATTTTGCAAACCCCAAAATATTAAATTTTAAACCCTTTAACCTTCAATACATAGAACATAACTTTAAATGGCCTTTAACTGTTGGATACAAATGAATTGAAATTTGTGAGAAGTGTTTGTGAAAGCTTCAGAATAAAAGGTTTTCTGCACATAATATTTTACTATAAACTTAAAGGAAAGTGTCTTTGATGAAAAATGGAAAATTTGAAATAAGAGCATTGTTTAAGTATTTTTTAAACCTATAAATTCACAAAAAATTATAACCATTAAATGTAAATAAAGAATAGAGTGCTTCAATTCTTTCAATGAAGAAATACATACATAACATGACATAACACTGCAGTTTTTTCATGTGTGGAATTTATCTTACTTTTTGCTTCCACTAGTAATGTTTCATAAAGTTCCTAGGATAACGAATTGTTTTTTTGATCCCAACAGGATGGTAAACCAACCCTGGTTCTTTTATCAAAATTGATATCAAATTTCATCACTGCTTCCTTAATTTCCATCAATTTCTTCTCTGCTGCTTTTCTGCTAGCATTTTTCAATACCGTTTTGTTTATTTCTATCACCTATTTAGTCCTATCTTCTATTCCAAACTCCTTCATTTCCTGTGCAGACTTTGAGTTTAAGAAGTCAATCAATTTCTTAGCAAATTGGGCTCTATTCTCCAACTTCTATTTATTATTGAGGATGACTTCTTCTAAATCTTTGACAATAATCATTTCCTCTTCAATAATAATAGGAATTCCTAGACACTCTTTATTGTATTAATTATGTCGTTCCACAAGATTTCTCTTGCTTGTACCAGAGACATGTTTCCTTTTACTTTCTCCTTTAATTCTTTAATTTCTTGTTGAGTAGCTTGGAAATCTCTTCTATATTTTTCCGCATTCTCCTTGGTCATAAATAGCTCATGCTCAGTTGTCTTGATAATTTTCACAGCATTTTCCAAATTTGTTTTCTTCTTCAACTCATTTCAACAATGTGAAATTTAGTCCTAACCTGTGTCAGTTTCTCAGTAGGATTATCTGAATTAGTTGCCACTACAATCGTGCATACATGTGAATCAATCTTTTGCTATAAAGAAAGATTCATCTCTTTCAACTTTATTATTTCTTCATCTCTTTGTAGAAGATCATGGACTAGTAACTCTTTTTCTTTTTTAATCCCTACTACCTCTGAAGCCATGGGATGCTCTATTGAGGGAAATTTCAATTTCTTCTTTAGTACTTGAATTTCTATCTCAACGCTCTACAGTAACTTCTGAACTGTAGACCTATCTTCTAGATTCACATCAATCTTGACAATTATATTTTTCAGCGCTTCATTTTGGTATTAAGAGCTCTGGAATTTTCTTTATCTAACTTCTACTGGTTTACCACTTTCTCCAACGTATTTTCAACTTTAGAAGCAACTGTAGCAGATTTATATAAATCATGGAAGATTAATTGACTAGTCTGCATATGTAAATTAATCTTATTACGTAATTGAATCCTTTTTGCATCTACTATTAAATTATCAGTCTTGAACCCTGCTACAGATGTCACTGACATTGTTGATGGATGAGAGAGAGCAAATTTCAGCTGAATTTTCTTTCTTCCACTTGCAAAAACATTTGTTTAATCATGGAAACTAAATCTTGAGAATATTCTCCTGAAACTAGAGAAGGAGTACAAAAAGTCCCCCCCAACTACAATTGTATACCAAGAGCTATTGATGTACTAGTCTATTCAGATACCTTTGCCCTTTTTTCTACTCTATCTTCTTCTTCCTCTAGATCAGCAACCTTTGACCTGCCTCTTTTCAAGTTCTTTTCAATATAAAGAGGGGTCTCAATTTCTATATTTCCCAAGGGAGCTAACTGCCCTCCATTTACCAGCTTCTTTATTTTTGGTTTTGATTCATGCACAAAAGGATCATGGCCATTTTCTATTCTTCTGTTTGAAATTATATTGTATGGTTTATAAGCCCATTTATTCTCCAACAATAAATTCATTCCTTATAACAATATTTGGACTTCATCTGCTGCTTGCCTAGTATTCACAATGAATGGTCCAACAATCTTGGGCAACCTGAAAAGGAGTCCCTTCTTTGCAAGTACAAAATGTACCTGATCCAAATTTAGACTCTGCCTAATGAATTCCAGAGAAAACATTCTCATAGGAACAAAGTTGGTAATCTGTAAGGCTCAACCTCAACTCCATACAATCTTATTTCAACATGACCCTGGAAAGAAAACCAATCTCCAACCTTTACATCCTTACTCACTTGGAGTAAAGATTGAGCTTTAGGGAGTAATGTTGGTGCAGGTGAACTGTTTAAGATTGAATACACAATTGAAAGGAAAGAGGATGCAAAATAGGATAGACCCTCATTTTTAGGATCAATTATTACTATATCAGTCCAGAAAAACATCGATTCTTTATGCTTGAGAGTGTCCATGATATTCTACCCTTGATGCATGAATTTCTCAACTTTGGAGTACAAGAATAGATAGGTCACAAGAGAAGGAAACTTAAAACAACCTGTAAGAGTGAAATTCATGAACTT
This sequence comes from Pinus taeda, assembly GCA_000404065.3. Classification (NCBI taxonomy): domain Eukaryota; kingdom Viridiplantae; phylum Streptophyta; class Pinopsida; order Pinales; family Pinaceae; genus Pinus; species Pinus taeda. Next base: position 362,516 of record APFE031365209.1, read on the forward strand.
GACATTAATTACGTTTTCCCAATATGTTGGTATATCTAATACAACTTTAGGTTTCGTCATTACATCAAACATTCCTAAAATTGCTTTTTCAATTACTATAATGTCTTATTTCCCTAAAATTCTAGCCAACACCTAAAGAACTGGTCTTACATCTTAAACAAAGATATCCAAGGGAAAATTAGTGGAATCTATAGGGAATTTTTTTCCATCAGTCATCAAGTACAAGAGAATTACAACACATTCTGGTTTGGAAAATCTTTGAAATAGGCAGTCAATGATTCTTCCGAAAAAGAGAAGTAAGACTCTGCAGAAGGATAGCACGGTGCTTGCTGAATCAAGAGAGAGGACACTTGAAAAACAATTTATCCTAGGTTATTTATCACAAAGAACCTATGAGGATACATTATTGAAACTAGCCAATGAATAAATTCAAGAAACAAATATGCTTGAGGGAAAAAGGCTGCCAACACACCAGATTTTACCATTGCAACATAAATTGGGGAATTAGACTGGTTTAACTGAACATGTTGGTAGAATTCATGATGGTTATCAGGGAAATAAACATCAAATATATCTCTTTCAGTATCCACAAGTGGAATGTGAGAAGACGAATCGACAAAGACAATTTTCTTAGCCATTTTTAAAGGATAAAGATTGATTATGACAAAACTACTTGGTATTGGTGATAAGGTTGACTCAAACGTGAGATGGACTTTGAATTTCTTGACAACGAGCAACAAGACAATGTACTGAGAAAAATCCAAGAAAAGGTTTTATAGAAAAAGGAGAAAATATAAGAGGGAAAATGGCATTAAATTCTATTGTGGGGGGAAATGACTGAATTTAATGAGGGATTTGACAGTTTGGAGGACAATTGGACAATGGAGTATGACATGGTGAATGAAAACAAAATGAACTGGCTCGTTTGCTGACGTCATTGCGGGGGGACTGCTCTGTACGAGACTAACTCTTAGGTGGTGCCCCTGTAGTAAATCTGCACCGTTCATCCAAAATTCAATGGGCCCAACAAAAGTATTTGCGTGGACACTGCTCATGGTATCCTTCAACTTAGCTGTGTCATCGAGTTTTCTCCATCAGGTGGGTCCCATCTTCTCTGCCTTTCTCCCACCACCAACTTGCCCAAACTTTAGTATTTTTTACTGCTGCCACGGGGTCCCACCATCTGTCTTTATTTATTACAAGAGACTTTATAGTAACAAGATATTAGTATTAAAAAATACTTTTGATAAACCAAAGTAACTTTAGTTTAATTAAATAACAAGAATTCCTTGACATTTTTTTCCTTCTCTTTTCAGTATTTGATTTTTTTTCCTTTTACAATTATATTTGACATGTACAACACATAGAATTTAAAACAGGTTACAACATCTGGCTCCACTTGGGGATAGTGATTTTAAGAAGAAAAATCAGTAAGAACATAGATTAGTGCCTTCACCTCGGGCATGGATTCAAACTATAACATCACACATTACCATGGATAACTCACTGGCATTCTCACAATGAACACTATGATATATACAATGATTGGAAAAACATCAGTCAGTGTTGGAAATAGTGTTTATGGTATTGCCCATTCACTGGCAGTTGTAGCAATTCACCATCTAAATTATCCAAAATGAAGGTGTTGTTTGCCTTTGTCTCTGCAACTCTAGAAGGACCAAACCACAAAGGATCAAACTTACCATGTTTCCCTTTTGTTTTCCCTTCTTGTATCCCATCTAAGGACTAGGTCACCGGGCTGAAAAATAATATCCTTAGCCTTCCTGTCAAAAATCATCTTCATTTTCTGTTGATATCCAATCAAATTCTCCATGACTTTTTCCCTGTTTTCATTAAGCAATCAATTGATTCATTCTTCTCACCAGAGGGCTCAACTCTTCTTGAATGTCTTGGACCAATAATGCAACAGGATTTACCAGTTGGCTAGGAAATAATGCAGTTGTTCCATAAACAAGTTCAAATGGTGATTTTCCAGTGGACCTTCTTGGGGTTACTTGGCTTTCCCATAGAGAAAATTTTAGTTTAGTATCCCAATTTTTTTTTTATTTTTTGCAATGATCTTCTTAAGTATCCTCACTAGTGTTTATTTGATGATTCTGCTAACCCATTCCCCTGAGGGTGATAAGTAGTAGAATGGGACAACAAAGAAAACATAAATAATGGAAAATGTCCTTATACCAATCAAAACACAAGTATTTATACTGAAATTTATCCTTAGAATTTTCTTTCTTACCTTAATTTACTTCCTCACCTCCTTTCTGCATTGGTACTCTTTTTCTCAACTTCAATCAACAAATTGATTCCCATAGCTTGACAATTTGCTTTTGTTAAGATCTTTGCCAAACCCTGTCCTTTTACTAACTTAGTTGGCTTTATATCCAAATCATCTTCTTGTATATTTTCTATCCATGCCCCTCTTCTTCCTTCTACATCACCCTGAATCAAAACATATTTTATAGTAGCATTTTGAAATATGCAATTACTTGATATTGGAGGATATAACCCCTGAAAGCCTTAAGTGCCTTGACCAACTGCATCTCTTAGTACTCTGCTAAATAAAGCCACCGTTTGTTCCCCTCCTTCTTCATTCCTCTGTAAAAGTATTGCTACAATAGTAGTACCAAAAGCAAACAAAAACAGTTGAAAAGGATTTTTATAGTTTGGGCTTATTAATACAGGGGCTTCTTGAAGTGCCACTTTAATTCTAGAAAAAGATTTCTTGGAAATTGAATTCCATTTCACTTCAACACCTTCCTTTAGCATATCAATAATACCTTTTACAGTCTCTGCATAATTGGGAACAAATCTCCTAATAAAATTTATCCTCCCTAAAATGCTCTGAATTTCCTTCTTATTCCTAGGGAGTGGTATTTTCTTGATTGCTTCTACTCTGCTTGGATCTATCTTGAGTCTTTTTTTTGACACAATATGGCCTAAAAACCTTCCTTCTTTCAAAGAAAAATGATATTTCTTAGGATTCAATGATAGAACATACCTTCTACATTTTTCAAAAATCTGTTGTAGATGCTCCAAATGTTCTACATCTGATTTTGAGAAAACAATGATATCATCCAAATAAATGACAACAAAATTATATTTTTCTCCCAAAAAATATATTTCCATAGCCCTATGAAATGTAGCCCCTGCATTCATCAGTCCAAAAGGCATTTTAGAATACATAAAAGTGCCCCAAGGAGTTGTGAATGTTGTTTTCTTCTAGTCCTCCTTATCCACTGAAATCTAATTATAACCTTAAAAACCATTAATCGTTGATAACCTGTAAGAACTAGTCACCTTTTGTAAAATATGATCCATCTTAGGAAGATGATAGTTATCTTTCACAGATGCTCTGTCCAAATATAATTTCTCCATTCTTCTTCCTTAGAGGAACCAAATTTTCTACCCAGTCTGAATACCATCAATGGAAAATTATCTTTTCATCTAACAACTTAACTTATTTCTCTATTGATGGTTGCAACAAAGGATTAATTTGTCTCAACTTATGTCTCAAAGCTTTCACTCTTGGTTTTAAAGGAACCTTATGCTGAATAATATTGGTATCATAAGTCTTTAAATCTTCATAATACCATGCAAAAACATACACGAAAGCTTGCAAAATAAAATACATCTCCTTATGTGAGATATTTCTAAATCGTATCAGAGAGTGTCTCACTGTGTTAGGCCATTGGATGCCCTTGTTCGGTGAGAATTGCACCAATAGCATAGTCGAAGGCATCTGTCTCAATTTTGAATGGAAGTTGCAGGTCTGGAAATGTGAGTATGGGCACAAAGAAAAGGTGTTGTTTCAACTCAACGAAGTCTTTTTTTTGGGTCTCAGACCAGCAAAATATATATATATATATTATATTATATATATATATATATATATATATATATATATATATATATATATATTATTATATATATATTATTATATTCTTTCATTTTTCCCTGGTATCTTAACTCAATGGCCAAGTGATATAAAAAAATCCCAACACAAACCTTCGATATAAAAATTGGCAAGGCCCAAAAAGTTGTGAAGTTTTGTCAGAGTTGTTGAGCCTAGCCAATCCTGAATGAATTGGATCTTAGTTAGATCCACATGAACGCCTTTCTCATTAATTATGTATCCTAGATATTAGACATGATTCATGCCAAACGTGCATTTCTCCAAATTGACACATAGTTTGTGTCGTCATGAGGTCTGAAGGACCTACCAAATATGTTGCAAGCATTTTGCCAAACTCTTGTTGAAGCATTAGAGAAATTTTGAAGTCTAAAATGGGCCTCCTAACGAATATTATAAGGTAATAGTGGAAATAACAAAATAATACTAGATTACATCATCAAATTTTAGAGGGAATAAAAAACAATCAACTCTTATTTTTAACTTATCTCCCTACAATTTTACTCAAATTTCGAGTGAGAGAACTCGTCCAATGTAAAAATTGGTTCCTAGTCCAAGGAATACCCATGTTTCATACTTTTGATGGGGCCCTTCTACACAAAAAATGAGAATACGTGAAAAATGTGATTGACAATAAATGAGAAATACCTGAAAAAATGTGATTGCAATCACGTTTTTCATGTATTTCTCATTTTTGTGTAGCAAGGTCTATCAAAAATATGCAACATGGGTACTAGTTGGATGAGGAATCAAACTCTGCATCCAACCAATGCTCCCACTTAAAATTTTAGTAAAATTGTAGGGAGATAAGTTGAAAATCCAAGTTGAAAAAATAGTTTTTTATTTTATTTTATCTTTTTACTTTTCTACTCCAAAAATGGTGAATCATTCCCCATGGTTGAATTGCCATCTTGAATCCTATTCGTTCTTATAAAGTTGATTTTGAATGTACATTTTTATTTTGAGGCCCATTTTAGACCTCAAAATTTCTCTAATGATAAGGATGTTGTCCACATATACAACTATGAATGAGTTGGTGAAAGGTTGCAAGATGTGATCCATCAACCTCATAAAAGTTGAAGGGGAATTTATCAATCCAGAACACATGACCAACCACTCAAAAAGGCCCTCCTTGGATTTGAAGGTGTTCTTTGATACATCTGTGGGTTCTATTGGAACTTGGTGATAGTCTGACTTCAAATCAATCTTGATGAAGTATTTCTCTCCACTAACCTAGTCTAGAAGGTCATCAATATGTGAAATTAGATACCTTCCTGACATTGATTTCGTTCAGTGTTCAATAATCACTGCAGAGTCTCCAGGTCCCATCCTTATTTTGTACGAGTAAAATTGGGCTCCTGCAAGGCGATGAACTTCATCGGATGTGACATTTTTGTAGCAACTCTTAGATTTGTTGCTTGATTTCCTCGTTTTCTAGAATAGAGCGACAATATAGTGACCCATTAGGTAGAGGTTCTCCAGGAATCAAATCGATTGAATTCTTGACCTAACAGTGCAAAAGTACCCCTTTGGGTGAGGAAAATATATCCATGTACTCTTCCACGCTATTATCCACTTGCTTATGTTTCGTGGAGGAACCCTTTTTGTGGGCCATGAATATGGCCACAATCTTCCTTTTACTTTGAGAGCAAATCAGAAAGAAAAGAAAATTATCGATCTGAGAGATAATCTTACTGCATTTCTTAGCAGGGATCAAAGAAATGGCGGTAGGTGGGGCTACCTCTGGTATCCTATATAGTTTTTTGCCCAAAGAAATAATAACAGTGCACGCTTTGGATTCATACATAGCATGATGCTTCCACAAGTATGGTTATCCTAATAAAACATCACAAAATTCAAGTGGAGAAACATCACACAGTATCTCGTTTGTGAAGGGCTTGATGTTGTAGGGAAGGAAACACTGCCATCTAACTTCAAGATCTCATCCTTAGTGGAGCCACCCACTGGTGTATGGTTGTGGGTGTGGTGTGTTTGATAGGACCAACTACTTAACAACCTTTACTGAGATGAGGTCCTTTTCACTCCCGCTGTCAACAATGAACTCCAATAAAGAACCCTTTACCCACACATGTCAGTAGAAGATGTGCTCGCCCTCCTCTATATCTTCAAGGTCAATCTTCTAGACCTTGGTGGTGGAAATGGTGGTGTTGGGATATGCATCAATAATATGCTTCCCCTTATCATTCCCCTTGTAGATTTATGGCTCGACCACTAGTAGTTGTTTAGCACAACACTCATTCGTGTTGTGGGTGGGGCGCTTATGGAACTCACACCATTTTCTTGTGCCATTTTTCATATTTATGGTGTTATTATTTTCTTGTGGCTCTGATGGATTGTCCTAGGTCACCCCACCTTGGCTCTATCCTTTTTTCTGTGGTTTGGAGGTGTCTTTTCCCTACTTCCGATTCGGAGATCCAAAGTCATGTCTCTTCTATTTAAATTAATGTTTTATCTTAACAGCATATCAATACGTGGAACCAAGCAAGGAGATGTCCAGGAATTTCAATTTTGCCTAGATCTATTTGTGCAGACAACCGTGGTACTCGAGTACTAGGTGTTGCTTAGAATATTTGATACCCAACTTTGTGCAAAGGGTATGAAAAATATTTGTGAACTCTCGCAGGTCTTGATCCCTTTCCTGTCATGATGTGATCCATTTTATGTATTTATATTCATATCTCCTGACAGGGTAATATTGTTCATTGATGGCATCTCTGAAATCATTCCAAGAGGGTGTGGCTGAAAATAGTAAGGATTATTCCTCACCCCTCTGCTCACAATAATTTTCCCACTTTCTCTTGACGTTGGGGGTAGCTTTGAGGAGTGAAAAAATAATATTTTCCCTATATAAAACGTTGGAAATTACTTAAATAGATAATATAAAGTGTTTACATACATACAAAACTTCAATTAATAAATAGAAAGTGTTGGAAATTGTTTAAATACATAAGACAAACAAACTAGCTTGAGCAATGGTAGCTTATATCTGAGAAGTGATGTGATGGCTACCTTCTTAATTGTGTTACAATGAGGATCACAAGTTTTTTTATCATCGGGAAACAATGGAAAACCCTAAACATCCAAAAACCTAACCCTAGGAGATGAAGTTCTAAACATTTGTGAGCCTTGTTGAGGTTAATTGGAACATCAACTTCCCAGGATCGTAACTTTGGCATACGATATTTGTTTAGTGTGTATGATACCTTGTTAAAAAGATTTATCTAAGGAAAACAACTATTGACTATAGACCTTTAGCCCTATCGTAGGATATGGGTCTACCCATTTTCCAAAATAAATTCATTTAGGGCATCAAAACAACTCTGGAAGTTCAGGACGAAAAAAACTGTCAAAAACAGAAAATTGTGCTATAAATCAAAAAACTGAAAGGAAATAGTGTTGGGGGCCCAAGTGGAATATGCGAGTGGCCACCAATATCTAGTTGGATCATTGAGTACGCTAGACAGCATGATAATTGGGATTTTTTTTGGCATTCAATCGACATTCTTGCATGGAAAGAGTGTTATCCTCACAAATGCCACACCATTTGGGTTTTACATTCCTCAAGTTATATTGTCATTATTTGGTGCTATGACTCAACGTGATTTAGCATATATAAAAGTGTTTCTATATGGAATCGTTAGACATCTTGATCATATTAGTGAATTTACAATTAAATTTTATATGCTCTTCATTCATATAATTAGTGCACCAGAGGTTGTTTTTTTGCAAGGATAGCGTTAGCAAGGACTGTTGTCGTTGTTCAATTTTAAATTTTTCTTATCAATCATTCAGGAACTTGACATTAGAGAAATTTTGAGGTCAAAAATTAGCCTCAAAACAAAAATGTACAACCAAAATCAACTTTATAAGAACTAATAGGATTCAAGATGATGATGTCAACCATGGGGGATGATTCACCATTTTTGGAGTAAAAAAATAAAAAGATAAAAAAAATGAGAAAAATACTTTTTCAACTCGTATTTTCAACTTATATTTGTATGGTTTTACTCAAATTTCAGGCGGGAGCACTCACTGGATGCAAAATTCAGTTCCTCATCCAATGTGTAGTCATGTTTCGTACTTTTTGTGGACTCTTCTACATGAAAAATGAGAAACACATGTAAAATGTGATTGCAATCACTTTTTTTTCCATTTATTTCTCATTTTTCATGTAGTAGGGTCCATCAAAAGTATGCAACATGGGTGCTCTTTGGATAAGGAATTAAATTTTGCATCCAACGAATACTCTCAATCGAAATTTGAGTAAAGAAATAGGTAAAGCAATAGGTAGATAAGTTGAAAATATAGTTTTTTCTTTCTTCCCTCTAAAATTTAATCATGTAATCATTGTTTTATTATTTCCACCATTATTTTATAATATTCATTAGGAGGACCATTTTAGACCTCAAAATTTCTCTAATGCTTCCATTCATCGTCAATCTCAATTTGCTAAGCCATACTCAAGGTTTCTCCATACAATTGTACTTTGTGCATTCTCAAAGGCCCTCGGGTGTTTTGTAATAACCTAGCAATGTACCATTGAACTAGTATGGCTTCATCAATATTATAAGGGATTTGAGTTAGAAAATCCTTAAACCTTTTATCATACTCCCTAACTGTTTCATATGGTCGTTGTTTAATATCTTTTAATTTTTGGGCTACAAGATGTTTAACATCCTGAGCTTTAAATAAGGAGAAGAAACTACTCTTTATATCAATTCTATTTGTATGTTGCTTCTCTCTAAAATTCATGAACCATGTAAGGCCTCTCTTCTTGATACATGTTGCAAATTGCGCCATTTGTTCAACTTCATTTTTGATGTCATTGGTTGTCCAAATTTTTCACAGACAAACCACTTTTTTATTGGATCTTTGTCACCTTCATAGTGGGGAATATGATTTAGTCCCATTTTGCTCAAGGAGGTGGACTTTTCGTCTTCTTAGGGTTGGTTGACTCGTTTTAATTTTCAGTGTCAATAATGATGATTGAGTTATACGTGGGGTTATTTCTTCATAAAATTTAACTTTTATGAAATTTGTCCAACTGACGTCCTGTTGACAACCCTTATCTATATATTTGGCGAATTGATTCTTACAAGATTGCATCGATCCGTCATCTTGACTTGTATCTCTTTCATCTTCAATAGATAATAATTGTGGTGGGGGGCATGCTCGTGACATTTCAAATATGCATAAGTATATCTTCTTTTTCTTGATTGTCTATCTGAGTTTGGTTTATTTTGGGAATTTTGATTTCAAGTCAATATCTCAAGTTTTCTTACTCATCTCTTCTATACCAAATTGTGGATGTCTTTGAATTATTATGAAGTCTTTGTTGGCAGAATTATTTGATAACAGGACTTGATATTCTTGCGACTAGGGAACACAACATTGTTGACCCAAAGTCATCAACCTCCATACTATCTACATGCCTCCCAAAACTTAATTGTAGATTATCACTTCTTGTCAAAGAAGGCGATGTTACACCCCTTAACTTTGGGTGTTGTTTGCTACCTTCAAAGGAGTCTCGTGCATCATCACTCTCACGCTCTCAAACTTCAATTCTTAGTCTCTAGTTAAATTTCTCATCCCTTATTTCTTGTCTCTTCTTTTGTCTTTGGTCCCTTTCAATTTTTTTAATATCAGTCGATTGTTGGTAACGACATGAACATGCTTGGGTCCTCTATCATGTTTCTTCCTTAAGTGTATATTTCAGTGCCTTTGCAACTTATTGCCTTCCTCTCATTTCAACTTTCAGTTTAATTTTTACTTCTCTCTTTTGTTTTATTTTTTTCTTTATTTATTTATCACAAACCATTAACCCTGTTAGCGCTTGGAATTCACCTAGGCTAAGATAGACAAATTCTCAAGGCTACATCAAACCATTTCACATCGTAGCTAGCCCTACGAGGTATGAGAAGGCTCTCTCGGGTCAAAACTCGATGGATTTTGTCAATAGGATGGGTTGACCAATTAGGATCAAAGATATTAGGCTAGTAAACTGATATGGGGGATTGGTTTAGAGTTTTTGGGTTTTTTGGTGGCAATTGGAGGGAGTGCAATTCAGGGTGCGGGGATTGAGCTCAGTTTTTGCAGGTGATTCCTTGGGGCAAGATAGGAATCTATGTTGATGCCTTTAGTTGAAAGAGATGATCAAGGAGGAAAGGAGAAAAGCTAAAGAGGGCAAACAATGAATTTGAATCCTCTCTAGACGGTGGAAAACATAAAATTTAAACAAAATTGAAAGCTGAGCATGGCATGCATGAATTCAAAACTTTATCACTTCTTTTGTTTAAATAGCAGCAAGAGATTAAGGAATGGAACACATAAACACACTTACAATAACAGTAGGAAGCACACCATCAGCACAATAATCCACAAGAATCCACAATGATGTCTGCAAACCCCTGGCCTTCCTTTTCCTCAAATTGCAGAGATACAAGTAAAATATACAATAGAGCTTCTCCCTCAAGAGTCCAACCATGAAAATGAGTAAGAGAAGGCATAATATAGAAGATCTAACTCCTTTCCCCACCTCTAGGGGTCGAGCTCAGCTTCCTAGGAGCTGTTTCAACTAATTCTAAACTGAGCACTAGATAATAGGCAGTCAAAACAACTTGCCTCTAAAACTTAGGAAACCTATCCATGCATTAAATATTTACCATTTACATCAAGGAAACTTCTAGAAATGTTCAAGGAGAGTAAAAGTATCTAAGTGCCATGAAAATTACACAAAAATCCATTATTTACACGCCTCAAAAGTCAACCAACGTAAAAACAATGTTTTGCTGGCCGAACTGGTCAAAACAGTGAAATTTCCCTGAGTGGTCGCGCCCCTCACTTTGACTGGTCGCACGAATTGACAGCTCTGTTTGAGGGCCTTCCTAGTGTCCAAATTAGGTGCAAGATAGCTCATTGGAAAGGTCTGTGAGTCTACTTTCCAACCCCACTGGAATTTCTAAATTTGGAGTTGATTTGACCCCTCAAAAGTCATTTCTTCCAAGGCAGCTTTCTGCAACTCAAAAAAGGGGCAGAAAGTCAAAATTTGCATGTATTTTGAGCTTTTGGGAGCCAAAATCTTCATAAAATGTGAAACCCATCCATAAGCAAGTGTATTTTTGCATGAAAATTCCAAAAATGTAGAGTTTTCCCCGTTCTGAGCTGTCCCCATGACTGGTCGAGCACGGGGCGAGACCACTCAAATGGCCAAAACCTGTAAAATTCTCAAAAATGCGAAAAATGCTTCAAAACTCTCAAAATTTCTTGGGTTTGCTGCTAGGAGGATGCTAATGAGTATCATGGTGAGTGAGAGAATCCTCGGACAAGATACGGAGCGGGTTGGTCTTCTTCCTCCCTTTGAGAGCCTCAGTCAACCTCCTTTGGAACATTTTCATCTTCGCCTTGCAAACATGCATCCTAGCCCAATAACCTGTGATGACCGCCCTTTCCACCCTTATGAGGCCTCCTCTATACCTCAACCTCTGTAGATGATGAATGATCATCACCTTGCTCATAAGTCTCAGTATTTGGCATGGTTTTGGAGCAAGATGGGCAAACTGAAGGACAAATTGGACTGCTGCCTCTGCCTGCAAAAGTACTGAACTCTATGCTGTTTCAAGGGGAAAAAACATGAGGGGAATGTTAGGGGAGGGAAATTCTTAACAAGGAATGGGAATATATGATAATAACAGGGAATTTTCAAGGGAAACTTTACACATTGTCATGCATATAGGAACAATTTTAACATTGGGAAATCATTTGCCAAGAACATCTCATATGGGACAAAACATGTATGATACATTGACTGGAAGGGGCATACATGAACAAGAGGGACAAGGGACACCAACACCAAATCACCTGAGGAGTTCATGTGTGTTATAAGGCCAATTCTGCTCATTTTTGTTCTTTAAGGGTTACATGCACATTAAGGAGTACATACTCATCATTTTCACATGAAGGGAAAGTGTTTCATGTATCAAGAGGGTGTCAAGGATATATAGAGGTTTGTACATGCTTTTAAATATACAACACATTAAATTTACATGACTCTCTTCAGTCTTTACAATGTATCTTTTCTTTTTGTTTTAGTTTTTGCATGTGTATGGTAGAGGGAATTAGGGTTTAAGTGCTTGTGAGAGGGGTAGGGTTTATAACTTAGGGATGGGGGTAGGGTAACATTTATGTGCAAATGAAATAGGAAAGAGATGCAAACATGATTATTAATGAAAGAGTGGAAAACGGACGCGATCAATGGGACAATAAACACTTGAAACAGTCACAAAACCCTAGCATTTTACAAACATTAGCAACGGCCATATTAATCCATTCACTTGCAACTTTAAATGATAAAACCATGAAACACATCATTATTTTCACCATCCAAATCATCATTCATGAATTGAGTGCCTACCTCGATCAATTTAGCAAGCAAGAGGGCAATTTAGTCGATTTGGAGTGGTTCTATAGAAGACAGCTTGAGTGGTCGCGCACTGAACCTGAGTGGTCGCGCACATTCACAGCCTTGTTTGAGGGCCTTCCTGGCATCGAAATCAGGCGCAGAATGGCTTGTTGGAAATTTATTTGAGTCTACTTTCCAACCCAAGTGGAATTTTTCAATTTGGAGTTGATTTGACCTGTCAAAAATCAAATCTCCCAAGACTGGTCAAAAAGTGCCAAATGAGGCTGCCTGAAAGAAGAGTGCTGTTGCAGTCAACTTTGGAATGCCTTACTCAACCCCAAATTGAGCTCATTATAGCTTATTGGAAATATATTTGTGTCTAGTTATCATTTTACTTATCAAGCAAATCATTTGGCCAACCAAGCTAGGAGAAAACTTGATTTTCCCAAGGTAACTTGCAGAGGTGTCTTTGATTCTCCTGAGGCAACCGTATTCTTGACATTTTTCTCAAATCATGACACCTGTGAAAAAAGTGAATGAGGTTTTTCTTCCTTGGCATGTTTTGGAAAAAAGCCTCTCTCAGTTTCCCAAAATGCATCTTTGACTGATCTGAAACATCATTTGAGTGAAACTTGCCCCGATGTGTGAAACAAGGAATTTTGTCGAAATGAAGCGAAATTAAGGGGATAGGGGGCTTCTAAATTCTTGGGGAAATTTT
>APFE031365209.1:379606-403457 GCA_000404065.3 Pinus taeda
GAGCACCTTCGTTCTCGCCGATATTTTTGACATTTCTCTCAAACCATGACACCTGTGCAAAAAGTGAAAGTGGTTTTTCTTCTTTGGCATGTTTTGGACAAAAACCTCTCTCAGTTTCCCAAAATTCATCTTCAACTGCTTTGAAACATCATTTGAGTGAAACTTGCCCTGATGTGTGAAACAAGGAATTTTGTCGAAATGAAGCGAAATGAAGGGGATAGGGGGCTTCTAAATTCTTGGGGGAATTTTTGGGAGTGGGGAGGGATGTTAGGAAGCAGGGGAAAGTGGAATCTCAGAGATTTAGTGAGGGGAAGGGGTCCAAAAGGGCAAATCACAGGCCAAACCTAGAAAATTGCCAGGTTGTAGCTAGAAACTAGGGTTTGTGCAAAAATGAGGATTTTGGGGAATCTGAGTGTTGGGAAGTGTATGATATGGTACTTTAAGGATAGGGGAAGGTGTATGAACATCAGGAAACAAGTTTTGCCATTGATTTGACCATCCAAGAGAAATTGGCTTCAAAACCCTAGGAGAGGGAAATGAACTTGCCAAGGCACAACTGAAGCATGAACAAGACGTAAAATGACTCATTAGACACTGACATGATAATGAAAACCCTATGAATGATGATAGACTCAGCTAAATGATGACATAGACCGCGATTTGGACAACTTTAGAAGGAGTGAAAGCAAACCCTAGACCTAATGCCTAGTGACCAAATTTTGCTTGAAAACTCTTTGAAATGACAAAATTTGACCTTGACACTTCAAAATAACTTTGTAAGAGCATGTTTGATCACTGGAGGAAGGCTGGAAAGACTGACACTAACAGGATCCAAGGAAGGATCTGAAGGTGAGGCATTGGCCTCACAGTTCGAGTTGTATTTCACCCTCTTCGCATGCATGGTTTCATCCATGGTGGGATGTGGTTGGTTTCTTGATAGTGGAGCTTCTTTCCACATGACTGGCGACAAGAGTTTGTTCATTAACTTGGAGGAGAAATATCTCCACATACTCATAGCGATGTGTAATGATGAAAAGTATAGTGTCTCAGGTGTAGGCACGGTTGTTTTTCAGAGGGAGCATGGAGCTCGCATTACCTTGAACGATGTCAAGAATGTACCAGGATTGAGGAAAAATTTGGTGTCGATCGCAATGCAAGAAGACAAAGGCTATGTTGTAGTCTTTAGTAAGTGAAAAGTTTTCCTTCGACACATCACCACGAGACAGGTGAAGCAAATCGGTTCACGAGTCAAGAACCTGTTTGCTCTTGAGGTTCAAGATGCATGCAAAGCCTTGAGGAGCAAAGTAACTGATGGAGACTTGGTGGTTGAGAGGGAGAGTACATTACCTCTCAACATGCAGTGCCATAAGAAGTCTCAAACAATTGTGGAGGAGCCACAATTGGTGAAGCAGCTTCAGGAGGTTGTGGAGTAGCCACAACTAGAGAAGCTGAGAGGAGATCAAGTAGAGACATCTACTCATGCAGAGACCTCCAGTTGGGGGAAATTTCGAGCCAAGTGGGTAGAGGGATCACATGCATCCATACCTCCAGGTTGGAGGTGGGGCGATGTGGAGTGACAGTCCCAAGAAGGCTGAAATAGGGGCAAGATCCTTGAGGTACCCAACCTGTTTGATTAGACCTTGCTATGGGAGCCCCGATGAGGAGTAGCAGGACTAGTTGAGTGGGTAGAGACAGATGCAGATGGAGCGGCAGAGAGAGCTACAATGCAGGAATCCCAAGACAGTGCAGAGCTAGGAGGTTGCAAAAATGTGAGAGGCATAGGAGTGTAGCACCAGTGCAGGATGGCACAGAGAGGTGTGCAACGGTGTGAGATGCATGGAGTGTTGCAGTAGCTCAGAGGTTACAGAGGGAGCACTTGTTAGCAGCAGAGGAAGCTTCAGCATCAGAGGATGTTTCTAGCCCAACAGGGAGGTCAGTTGGGAGATTTTTTTGTTTTTAGAGTTGCTGGAGCAACAACACTTGGGAGAAGTGTTGCATGCATAAAATTCCAAAGGTTCAAGATCAGGTTCGAGTTGAATGCTTTTCTTGTTGAGAGGGAGTGTTGAAAATGGCAACAAGAAATGCTAAAAATAGCACTGCTATAAATAACAGTTCGGGTACCAGTGTTGGACATAGAAACAAGGAATGAAAAATGGAAGTGCTAAAAATAGCATTGCTATAAGTAGTATTTTAGGATAGATTCTAATTTTAGTTAGTCCCTGAACTAAAATTGAGAAGTAAAACTCGATTTTGATCTTAGCACCTGTTTGAAAAATAATTAATTAATTCATCTTGAGTTAATTAGTTATAGAAAATCAAACATGAAGTCTATGTGGGGACATGCAATAGTTTCTCCATTGATTGAGGAATTTATGCATCAGTTAAAGATATAAGGATGAGTTGTAATATTGAGTTGTAACTAGTTGGCTTAGTTAACTGAGTCAAGTCCAGTTAGATTAATTGAAACAGTTTGTTGAATTAATTGTGAGTTCAGTTAGTTAATGCATGCATGCATGTAACTGCTGCTCTCTAGATAACTGAATATTCTCTCATAAATAACTCATGCATGTCAGTTTAGTTAGAGACCCAGTTGAGATTAAAGGAAGGGACAATGTACTATTAGTTGGAGGAATTTTCCCATAAAGTAAACTCATCCATGAAGAAGGAATTATCTCCTTCAAGATTGTGTAGTTAGATCAGAGGTTAGTGAGTGTGTGAAGAGGCCAATTCACACAGGTGGCAACGCTGGACCCCAAGGAAAACTGCGCAAGGAAATAGGAGGCTTGGAGGGCAGAGGAGAAGGTTTGGAGAATCCTTTGTCTGTCTATGAGCAGTATTGTTTGATTGTAGAGAGAGCAGGACAACTTGTGAATTGATTCTTTTTGTAACTTGACATATTTCCACTTGTATGATAATACAGAGATTGGGGTTTTAGGCTGAGGCTTTCCCCGGGTTATTCTTCTATGTTCATGTGTGATTGATTTCTCATTCTTAGTTATATATGTTCTAATTGATCTTGATCATATTCGATTAAGCTTCCACAAAGTTTATTGTAGAAGTAGATCTTGTATTTTGCTTTAGTATATTGCATAATCTGTTGATTTACAGTGGGAATTTCTACAACATTATCTACTACTCCTACTCTGATTAGTGCAGATTATACTTTAGATTTCATCATATTTTCATTTGCCTCTAAGCATACCTTAGCAGTTGTCCTAATTCAAAAGAAATATCAGAAAAATGAATAGCCTATAGCATTTTTCAGTCGAACAATAAGGGATGCAACACTGAAATATAACATAATTGAGAAGCAGGCTTTGACATTGGTGAAAGCTCTCAAAGGTTTTCGAGTTTATATTCTACATTCTCACACCATTGCTTAGGTTCCCACAACAGATGTAAAAGAAATTCTTATGCAGACAAATCCAGAAGGTAGGCGGGGAAATGGATCGTAGCAATGCTAGAATATGATTTGGAGATAAAGCCCACAAAACTCATCAAGGGACAAGGTTTGGCTAAGCTCATGGCTGAATCTATTTTGTATGCATTGGATATCAATTTGATTGCTGCACTTTCTGAAGAAGAAGAAGAAGACCCACAGTTACAGGTGTCCGACATGTTCACTTCATCTCCATGGTACTCCGACATTGTTTATGTATTGCAACATTTAAACCCTCCATCGGAAGTACTCAAAGGTAAAACCAAATCTTTAAAGTTGAAAGCTTCAAAATATTGCATTCTTGATGGTGTTTTGTTTTGGAGAGACCCTGGTGGTGTGTTTCTAAACTGTTTGGTTGAAAATGAAACAAAGGATGTAATGAGAGATTTCCATAGAGGAGATTGTGGTGGCCACCTTTTCTAGAAGACTATTATTGGGAATGGTTTCCCCCAAGAGCATTTTTGTGGCTAAAAGCCCATGTTCTGGGACAATTTTGTAATAAAGTTGTAAAGTCTCCGCATTTTGTGGTCGCGGAGCGCGAAGGTGTCAAGAGTCATAAAGGGTTGTCCACCCTTATTTTGTAATGTGTCAAGTCAGCTGTAAAGATCTACCCATGGTTCGCGGACCATGGGATTGTATAAAAAGGAGCTAAGTAAGTAAGGTCTAAGTAGTTAGGAAGAAAAGTAGAGTCGAGGTGGTTTCTACAGAGTGAAATAGCTTGGATAAGTCTAAGTGTTTTCGGGTCTTAGCATAGGTAGAGGCTCTGCAGCTCAGTGTGCAGAGGCCTAGGGTAGAAGTCTGCAGATGAGTGCGCGGACCCCTGCAGCTATGTGCACAAGGTGGATAGAGTCTATATTAAACTGGAGATATCAATAAAGAGAAGTATTTTGTAATTATTATGTATTTAATCTCTATTAATGCATTTGATTATATTGCGTTGCGATCTGGGTTTATATTACAATGTTTATGTGATGCGCGAATGTATGTGATTATATATGTTAATTGAACGCAAGTAGGAATATCAGTTTACATGACGATAACTGTAATTGATTGGTAGAATAAATAAAACACTTGATATAGCTTGGGAACCTATACAATACATCGTCATAGGAGTGCGAAAGTACCTGAACCACTGGTTAGGGTTGCGAGAAGGTCAATCGTACACCTTCGCGAAGGTACTAAAGGCCGGGATAAAGGGTAGATTGATAAGCCCAAAGGCTTAGTGACCTGCGCGTAGGCAGGAGCAGGTGGTATAAACCGACATCACGACCATCTCAGGGTGAGGAAACTTGGTTCCAACATCCCCCCATACTGCTTCGGGTGAGACTTTGGTCTGCGCTCCTCGGGTTAATGCTGAAAGGGCCAATAGTGTAGGGATTTGTTTGGATGAATAACGCTGAACCTAGGTCAGGATCCACGAAGACAACAAATGGTTCCGTTGCCATGACAGGGAGTCTACATGAGAGATGTGTGATGTCGTATCACTGGAATCCAACTAAGAAAGAGATTGAAGGCTGGTTGGATAGGAAGATCCATGAATTCGAGGCGCAGGAGAACAGAAACCTGCGGTTGACGAAGTAACAATGGCTAGATAGGTACTTGTACACAGAAATCCACGAGATCTTTTTCTGTTCCTTTCCAGTTGAGTTATACAAGTGGATCGCAAAGCTAGTAGATAGCCAAGGAAGGTGGAGGCTTGACGGTCCTATTGTTTGGACCCCGTAGTACAGAGACTGAAAGCCTCTGAGGATAAGATCGCCTGCGTTGTCGATCATTAGCTCAATCGTATCATAGGAGGGTTTGTGACTGAATTCGCAGTTGATACCTCAGTCAGTTACAATGAGGCAGAGAAACGCTTGTTCAAAGGTCCGCGAGGTAAGTACTTGAAGTCTTTAAATACTTGGATTAAGATGTTATTGTGCGAAAAGCGGGTTATGCAGCTACCTTGATGTTTGGAGCTACGCGAAGTGGAAAGACTTACAGGAATGAAGGAAGAAAGGGTCCTGAATATATCCCACTGATTTCACCACCTTTGAGTGACGATGAGGGAGTAGCGTAGGCTTCTCCACGAAGTGTAGATCAGTTGATAAAACAAGGGTTCCCGCAAATACCACCTCCACCTTCACCATCGTCACTTGCGACTTTTCCCACACCACCTCCACCTCCACCACAGTTCAACATGGCGAATTCAGTGAAGCTGCCATTATTTAAGGGCTTGGGAAATGAGGACTCGGACCAATTCTGGTTCATCGTAAAAGCTGTATGGGAAGCTCAGGGTGTCACAAACGATCACATGAAGAAAGCGATGTTGGTTAGTGCCTTGCAGGATCACGCGCTAACTTGGTACATCAAGTACTCTAATGATAACCCACACGCTACATTGGAAGAGATCCGGACCACGCTGAATAAAGAGTTAAGTAGGCCTAAATATGAGGCAGAGTAGATTGTGGGGTTCAAGGAAATCGCGATGAAACCAGGTGAGACACCTTGGGAGTTGGATCAGAGGTTGAAGTGTACAATCTGCGAGGCTAACATGAATTTAACAGATGGACAACACTGCGAATGGTTCGTGGCTTTGCTCCTGCCTCACCTAAGGGTTGCGCTGTCACAACAGAAGATTATGACTCAAGCAGAGGCCTTGTAGATTGCAATTAGACTACATGAAACATCGATGCAAGATCCGAGTCTGGTGGTTCACCAGATCCATGCACAATTGCAAAAACTTTTCCTCGAAATGCAAAGTCTGAAGTAGGATAGAACAATTCGGCTAGAGGCGCGCAAAGAGATATGGTGCCTGAAATGTAAAGGTCAGGGGCATGACAAAGACCATTGCCCAGTCTTTGTGAACTATATTTCAAGAGGAGGAATGATGCCTT
This sequence comes from Pinus taeda, assembly GCA_000404065.3. Taxonomy (NCBI): domain Eukaryota; kingdom Viridiplantae; phylum Streptophyta; class Pinopsida; order Pinales; family Pinaceae; genus Pinus; species Pinus taeda. The sequence goes on from APFE031365209.1 coordinate 385,922, forward strand.
TAAGGCCAGAAGCCCAAGCAGGACCGAGCGTGGGGCTTGCGTTGTGGTGAGCTATATGTCAGGTAGCAAGGAAACATATGACTGATAATTGTCATTTGCTGCAGAAGTTTGTACAAACACCACAACAACTGTTCTGCAACTTATGTAAGTCAGTAGGGCATTAGGAGCACAATTGCCGAAGTTATGAATTGATGATGGATAAAACACCCGCCTATAGAGGTCAGGCATAAATGCGACCTCCTGACCAGGGCACTGGGATGGCACAGACATGCTTTTAGGGGTGCAGACGAGGCCGAGGCGGAGGAGGACCTAATAGCGGTCGAGGACAACTGATTTGTTACAATTTTGGAGGACCTGGCAGAGGTCGGGGACAACTGATCCATCGTGCAAATATTGTACTCAGTTTGATCATGAGACTGAGGATTGTCCTACACTGATAGCAAGGATACACGACAAAGGGGTGCTACCTCCGCAGTTGACTCAGAACTTGCAGATGATGAGGGCTGAGCCTCGCGAAGAAGAACTGAATGTGAATATAGTGCTCTGAATTGGAATTGCAACGGGCAACGAGAAAGGGAAACGACTTGAAGACAACACGTGGATTTGCAAAGCTCCAGAGGAGGCTGAATTTGATTTGGAGCGTGCACGTGAAATGTTCATGGAAGAAAAGAGAGCTTCGCTGAGGTCTCTACCTCAGGGAGCCGGGATAAACCTGTTCAGGAAATGGACCCTTCTATGCCTACGACCTTTTTAGAGACCTGCATGAAGCTACTGTGCGATAACAAGACTGTGAAGGGGTTATAGGAACTTATAAATTGATGCATCAGAAACACTCCGGGTTAATTGCGCGTGGTATGGAAGATTGGTAAGCATAAGGCAAGGACAAGACATGAGATGAGACTCATTGCGCAGATAGGAGAATATGAAATGGATCAAGTTATTCTGGATCTAGGGTCAGATGCGAATGTTTTTCCAAAGCAGACTTAGGATGGATGGGGAGACCTGCGTTGTAGTGGTCTCCAATTCAGTTGAGGATGGAAAATCAACAAAAGATCATCCCCATGGGATGGTTGCATGGAGTAATTGTAAATATTGAAGGCATGAGCGCATTGGCTGATTTTGAAGTAACAGAAATTGTGGGTGACAACAACCCCTACCCCGTGCTCCTGGGCATTTATTGGGCTATTGACATGAATGGGGTAATCAAAATAAAGAAGTGAAAGATGATATTTGAAAAGAAATCGCTTCGCGTAATAGTACCCCTAGATCCTGCAGAAGGATCACGCTATACTAAAGTAGTCCGCGATTACGAGTTGGACTGCATATATAAGATAACAACGCGAGACCAATATTGAGTGAATCTGATCATGGATGGACGAATTTCATGGGATCGCGAGAGTTCCGGCAGCTTAGACTCAGACAAAGAATTAGAGCACTAGCGAAATCGGCTACATGAAGTAGCTACGCTGAACTGTAACATGATGACTCGGTCGATGCACTGTGTGTCATCAGAGGTAAGAAATCTGCCCACTTATGATGGCTTGAATGATGTGGATGTGTTTTTGGATGCATTTGAGAGGGAAGTACCAAAGAAGCAGCGCTTCCAGGCTTTGGAATGGGCACTATGCGCTACGCCCGTGAGATGGTGGGGTACACACAAGGGTAGTTTTGATGATTGGTGCGAGTATAGGAGGATGATGAGAACACACTTTGGGAAGCTGAAGGTATGAGTGATGGACAAGTATGATGGGAAGGATGATCCATGTGCACACTTGGCCAAATGGGCTAAGGTCTATGGGGCAGAACCCCAACCAGAATGAGTGCACTTGTTCTGTCACACCCTAGATGTCATCCCGATGAACTGGTACTTGGAGACAGAGCTCCTCCATGGCACAGAAGAATGGGATATTTTGCGCGAAGGATTCATAATGACATTCAGCTTCGAAGTTGGGTTTGCCTGTATTGGTGAAGCGCTACAAGAAGTTAACGCAACAATCTTTAGGATACTGCATGATCCTTTAGATCTAATTCAACCCGATTGGACTTCTCAACTGAGCCACGTGTTGGAAGCTATAATGTGACTGTTGAAGAAGAAGACGAGGACCCCCGAAAGATTAATATCCCTGAAACTGAGGGTCACCGCGAGGTCGAGGGACCGTCGATCGAGAATCTTGATATAACTGTGCCGTTGAAAACTAAACAGATAAATACTGGCCTGAAGGCGGAGCCCAAATTTGCGAAGATTGGAGATTACTAGGATGATGCAACGGTAGCTAAGGTCACCGAATTGCTCCACGAATACCAATATTTGTTCCCTACAAAGTTTACCGAGTTAAAGGGGATAATAGGAGACTTGGGCATTATGAAGATACGGTTAAAACCCGACGCGAAGTCAGTTAAGAAAAGACCTTATCGTCTCAATCCGAAGTATAAGGAGAAGGTCGGCTTGGAGTTAGATAATATGCTCGTGGCAGGCATCATTGAGCCCATAGAGGAATCTGATTGGGTGAGCCCAATGCTGGTATAGGAAAAGAAGCAGAAGGATGAAATAAGGATATGCATAGATCTCAAGAAGTTGAATGACGGTTGTGTGCGTGATCCTTTCCTGACTTCATTCACTAATGAGGTATTGGATAATGTAGGTGGCCAGGAAGCGTACTCCTTCACTGATGGGTTCTCTGGGTACCATCAAATCAAAATCGCGCCTGAAGATAGAAGCAAGACGACCTTCGCGACTGAATGGGGATGTTTTCAGTACACCGTAATGCCCTTCGGATTAAAGAATGCACCTGCAATTTTTTTACGCGTAGTCATTGTTGCATTCAAAGACTTCATTCATAAGTTTCAAGAGGTGTACTTTGATGACTAGACTATGTTTGGGTTGGTAAAACGCCATGTGGCAAGTTTGCGCTTAGTGTTAGATACTTATCGAAGGTACCAGATTGCGCTCAATCTGAAGAAATGTTTTTTTTTGTCCCTTTTGGGACTCTGCTGGGTCATGTGGTATGCAGATAGGGATTGATGGTAGACCCCACGAAGATCGCAATGATAATTAACTTGGAGGCACCAAGGAGTACGAAACAGCTGCGCACAACATTGAGACATACTGGGTACTATAGAAAGTTTATCAAGGGCTATGCCCAGATCACCGTGCATATGGAGAAGTTTTTGAAAAAGGATGTCACATTCTATTGGAACAAGGACTGTCAGAAAAGCTTGGATGTGCTGAAAGGAAAAATGGTCACCACATCAATCTTAGTCTTCGCAAATTGAGAGAAGGAGTTTCATGTACATGTAGACGCATCATGTATAGCACTGGGAGTAGTATTGACACAGGTTGGCAAAGGAGAATTGGACCATCCTATAGCATTCAAAAGCAGGAAGTTATCCAAGGCTAAGAAGAACTATTCCACCACCAAGCGCGAAGGACTAGCCATGGTATATGCGCTCCAGAAGTTTAAACACTATTTTCTGGGTGAACATTTTAAGATATATACGGATCATTCTGCGTTGAAATACCTAGTCAATAGGCTTGTGTTGGGGGGGAGAATCTGCAGGTGGTTGTTATTATTCTAGGAGTATGATTTTGAAGTTATTGTGAAGTCTAGATGACTGAATGTGGGACTAGATCATCTGTTGCGCATCGAAACGGGAGAAGAGCCCACTAATTTGGAGGAGGGATTGCCTGATGCGCAACTATTTATAGTGTGCATCGTGGATGGTCACTTTGAAGACATCATACACTTCCTAACGACAGGAATTGCCCCGGAAGGCTACACCACTCAATAGAAAAAGGAGTTAGTGGTGCGTGTGGCAGACTTTTCTATCATTGCCGGACATTTGTACAAAATGGGGTCTGATGAAGTATTGCGATGATATGTATTGGAGTTTGAAAGATGCAGTATCCTCGCGGATGCTTATGGGGGTGCCACGGGAGGGCATTACATAGGAAGGGCAACCACACAGAAGATTCTACGCGCAGGTTTGTTGTGGCCAACCCTCCATAAGGATTCAAAAGTCTACTGTAGGGCATGCGACATGTGTCAAAAGACTGGCAGGCCATTGTGGAGAGATGAGCTACCTCTGAACCTGCAAATGATTTTACAACCTTTCGAGAAATGGGCAATAGATTTTGTGGGACCCATTCAACCTCAAGGAAATAAGACTGGAGTGCAGTACATTATCACCGTGACTGAGTATTTGACTCGATGGGCAGAGGCACAACCTGTGAAGGACTGCACAGGCGTGACTACTGTGAAATTTCTCTTTGAGCATGTACTGACGCGGTTTGGGTGTCCAAATATTTTGATGAGTGATCACGGTAGACACTTTCTGAATGAAACGATCAGTGCGTTGATGGTGGAATTTCAGGTATATCACCAGAAAAACACGCCTTATCACTCACAGGCTAATGGGATGATGGAAGCAATAAATAAGGTATTGGAGAATGCACTGACTAAGGTTTGAAATGCTCAATGAAATGATTGGGACTTGCGCGTATCCGAAGTATTATGGGCTTATTGAACGACGTGCAAAAAGTTGACTGGACAAACACCTTTAGGCTTGTATATGGTGTTGAAGCAGTGATGCCAATGGAATACATTGTGCCTATTTTGTGCATGGTGAAATTCACGAGTATGACGAATCGCGGAGCCCTGGAAGAGAGGCTCGTGCAGCTTTCCCAGCTTGAGCAAGAAAGGTTTCTCGCTGGATTTCACCAACAGGTCCAAAAGCAGTGCGAAAAAGCATGGCATGATTAGCACATTAAACCGCCAACCTTTAAGGTAAATGATTTGGTTTTGTTATATGACAACAAGCTTGATAAAATTCCAGAGAAATTTAGGATGTAATGGCTAGGGCCCTATGTCATTACAGAGATTATCGATGGTGGAGTAGTTTAGTTGGTTAAATTGAATGGAGATCCCTTCCCAGGAAAGGTTAATGGCAGCCGATTGAAGCCATACACCGGTGATTAGGCCAGGTGACTATATGAAGGTAGCATAGTCTTAGCACTCCATGCAGTTGAAAGGAGGCATAGGACTATAAACTACACTGCCCGGGTTGGAAAATTGCGCAATCGGGGGATTGCGCAGAACGAGGAGATGTCACAAGGTTCGTAACAACGCGGCGAGAGCCGCGCTACCCAGGGAAAAACCATGTAGGTCAGCCAGAAAGTGTTCGTTAAAGTCACTGTTCATGATTTGACAATGAGAACATGACCAAATGGAGGGGGGGGGGCATTTAAGACGAAATTTATAGGTAAGATCCTTGAAAATTTGCCGCCAATCTGACATTAATGAACCAAATTTGGGGGGAACGATCGGATTTGAATTCAAAATGGCCTATAAATTACATGCGGTTGCCCAAAGAAAAACACTTGGCTTTTTGAGCATTGACTTGGTGAGCTCTCAGACGTGCATGAACCATTCATTCTTTGAAGAATTGCTTGACTGGCCAGGGTTTGATCGATTTCCAGAGTCCGACCGCAACATCATTTGTGACATCACCCTAGGATTAGAAGCTATGGACGTTGAAGCAGTGGTAGTCGAGGGGGCTGTGCCGAAAGTTGTTATGGAGGCAAAGGGAGCTGCTCTGGAGGTTGTAGAGGTACTAGCTGAAGTTCCCAAGTCACCACAGATGCCTAGAACAAAGCTTACCCCGACCAAGGAGAGTGCGAAGGATAAGAAAGGCAAGCAGGCTGTGACACCTGTGCGCGCATAGCCTCGAAGAAACCCATAGAAGCACAAGCCCACCACATAGGAAAAGGGAAAAACTATTAACTTGGAACCGGAGGAGGAAGAGATTGAGGACATCTCGATGGATGATGAGGATATGGGGGTGGAAGTGGAGGACGTTGAAGTCAAGGGTTCTGACCCTATTAGTAAGTTGCCCGAATGCGTCCCTCCATGCAAGGGCAAGACCAAGGTGATGAAGGACATTGATGAAAGCAAGGTCACCTTGCACATACCTCTACTGCCATATGAGATTTCCTTTGAAGGATCGTGCTTGGGGCGGGTTCCGTTGTTGAAATTGGAAGACTAGGACTTAGCTGACACTGAGAAGTTCCCTCACTTGGCGATAGACCAGCTAATGCACCATGTTCCTCATACAACCACTGGGATGACTGCGTTGGAACCACAGAAGTGGCTCAAGGGTGTAGAGAAGGTAGGTCTGCTCAAACTGTTACGGGTATCGCACTACAATCACACACCCATTACATTATTCGTAATCAAGCAGATGCTATGCTTGGTGCACGACGGGTGTCTGTGGTTGGAGGAGCCGATACCCATCACCGACATGTTGATCCATAGGATCAAACGATTTCCATATACAGGGGAAAATCTGGCTATGATGTTTGGCGGACAAGGTGGTGAGCATACCCTCATGGAGACCATGAAGGAAAAATTCAAGCTTGTGAAGAAACTGCGAAGCTATGCCATCTTGAGTATCTGTGATCCTGTGATCAAGGTGGCCATGCATATTTTGGCAGGAAAAGTTATGCAGAAGTGTCGTGCAGATGAAGTGTTGGCACTTGTCATCGCTCTAGTGGCCCAATGCACAAAAGGAGTTCAGATTAATTGGGAGCGTTATCTCTACGGTGAGTTCCTCGCGAACTTCCGTGAGGCACAGGAGCTTAGCAAGAACTTCCACTATGCATGGCTCTTGCTGTCCACTGTGCTAGTAGCCTGGGAGTTGGCTGAAGACAGTCAATTCCCCTTGGTTGTGCCAGACCTGCTAGAAGCGGTGAAGTACACTTCACTGTGGGTGACCAAGGATGCTTAGCACATAGGGGATAACAAGATCTTTTGGATCTTGATGGAAATGAATATATGCATGGCCATCAAACACAAGGTGCGATTGTCACCTCCTGTTTTTTCCAAACTGCAGGTGTACGTGGAGTTCAAGGCATACTTTCATCGTATATTGATCAAAGGCACGGAAGGGCGTTGAGAAGAAGTGGCATGACTTGCCTTACTTGGCTACTAATGACGTGATTGATGCAGTTCTTGATCGCTGGCTGACAAAGTGGCGCACTGCCTCAGACTTGGCGGTGGGATCGAGAAAATCCATTGCGCATCACAAAAAGGAGGAGGCCAAGCTCAAGATGGCATAGCTGGCCAAGAAGAGGAGGGAGGAGGCTGATGACAAGGTCCAAGCAGAGCGTGATGCCGCACAGTAGGTGGAAGAGCAGAGTGCAGCTCTAACAAAAGTCCAAGGTTGCCCTAATCCGAAACAGAGGAAGAAACGAACAAGTAGACAGAGTAGCATAGAGTGGACCCGCAGATGACGTCATTCTGTATCAAGCATCCAAGAGGATAGGAAAAAGTTGGGCCGCGGAAGAAATCCAAGGCTATTAAGACATCACTGGACCCAATCACCCTAATAGAGGGAGATTTGAACGACATTGGAGATACAGTGCAGGATGTAACCTCGGAGGTACTACAACAGTTCGAGCAGCAGCAACAGCAAGTATTGGGGACCATCTAGATGGATTTGCATGAGCTGCAAATCTATGCATCACAGGCTGACGCGACATCCACCAGCCTCGCCATCGGTACTTTAGAAGCTGCCGAGATGCTGCACGCGAAGGACTCTCGAGCAATAGTGTTGCCAGAGGGAGCACTGACCATAGAGATCGACGTTGACAAGCCCGTTGTCAGTGCCCTGAAGGGAGTAGGGCTGAACTTGGCAGCGCTTCTTGATGAGGCGCTCCACCTACTGCAAGATGGGGTGATCGCGGAGTTGAGGGCCTGCAAATAGCACGCTTTGCAGGTGATTAGTGAACAAAATATCATTAATGTGCAGATGGCCCTACAACGAGACTCTGCCATCGTTGCCGTGAACGAGTAGTTTTGGGGCTAAAAGCCCATGTTTTGGGAAAATTTCGGTAATAAAGTTGTAAAGTATCCACATTTTGTGGTCGCGGAGCGCGTAGGTGTCAAGAGTCATAAAGGGTTGTCCACCCTTATTTTGTAAAGTGTTAAGTCGGCTGTAAAGATCTATACATGGTCTGCGGACCATGGGATTGTATAAAAAGGAGCTAAGTAAGTAAGGTCTAAGTAGTTAGGAAGAAAAGTAGAGTCTATATGGTTTCTACAAAGTGATCTAGCTTGGAGAAGTCTAAGTGTTTTTGGGTCTTAGGGTAGGTAGAGGCTCTCCAGCTGAGTGCGCAGAGGCCTAGGGTAGAAGTCTGCATCTAAGTGCGTGGACCCCTACAGCTGTGTGCGCAAGGTGGATAGAGTCTGTATTAAACTAGAGATATCAATGAAGAGAAGTATTATGCAATTACTATGTATTTAGTCTCTGTTAATGCATTTGATTATATTGCGTTATGATCTGGGTTTATATTACAATGTTTATGTGATGTGCGAATGTATGTGATTATATTTATTAATTGAACACAAGTAAGAATATCAGTTTACCCGACAATAACTGTAATTGATTTGTAGAATAAGTAAAACACTTGAGATAGATTGGGAACCTATACAATACATCGTCATAGGAGCGCAAAAGGACTTGAACCGCTGGTTAGGGCTGCACGAAGGTCAATTGTACACCTTTGTGAAGGTACTGAAGGGTGGGATAGAGGGTAGATTGATAAGCCCTAAGGCTTAGTGACTTGAGCGAAGGCAGGAGTAGGGGGTATAAATTGACATCACGACCATCTCAAGGTGCGGAAACTTGGTTCCAACATCCCCCCATACTGCTTCGGGTGAGACTTCGGTCCGCGGTCTGCGGGCTAATGCCAAAAGGGCCAATAGTGTAGGGATTTGTTTGGCTGACTAATGCTGAACCTGGGTCACAGCCAACGAAGCCAACAACTACATCAAACAAAATCTTGAGAGCTAGTTTTTATTGGCCAACTCTTTTTTTTTTTATGTATATAAAACAATGATGAGCTATCATGAATGTCAAATTTTTCAGGGAAAATGAAAACTTTTGTCGCTGCCCTTGCAACCCATTTCAATCATAACTCCTTTCCAGCAATGGGGTCTTGATTTTATTGGCGAGATCCATCCTTCATCATCAACACAACACAAACGGATCCTAATAGCCACGAATTATTTTACAAAATGGATTGAGGCAATCCCTACCAGGCAAGCTACTGATTATGTTATCATTCAGTTTATTGAATCTAATATCTTGTCTAGATTTGGCTACCCACAGAAGATAATAACTGATAATGTTGTCGCTTTCAAATCAAAGAAGATGGTGGAGTTTTGTGCAAAGTATCATATTGTATTGGGGCATTCCATTACTTATCATCCACAAGGGAATGGTCTGGCCGAATCATCCAACAAATCTTTGATCAACATCATCAAGAAAGTTTTAGAAGTCAATAAGAAGAACTAGCACAAAAATCTCATTAATGCTTTATGGGTGGACAGAGTCAGTACTAAGAAATCCATAGGTATGTCTCCTTTTCAGTTGGTGTATGGGTTTGATACTATTTTCCCTTCATCTCTTGTTGTCTTGGTCATGAAAATTCTGCAGGAAATGGATGTCAAAACAAATGATATGCAGTGAAGGATAAATCATATGATCCATTTACAACAAACTAAGGAGGAAGTTTTTAAAATAATTCTAAACTTCAGGAAAGAATAAAAAATATCTGTGATCGCAAGACAAAAGAAGACAATTTCAATCTGGGAGATGTAGTTCTTCGTTGGGATGTGAGGAATGAAGAAAAAGGAAAACATGGAAAATTTGAAAATTTATGAAAAGGACCATACAAAACTTCAGTTTTCAGAGGAAAAAATGCTTTTCTATTGGAGGAATTGAATGGAGAAGATTATTTAGGAGGAGCGATCAATGGTAGGCTTCTTAAGCACTACCATACTTGAAGAAATTTCTGCAAATTCTCAGCACCATTGTATATACCAGTTTACTTTTATGTTCAAGTGTCCAAGTGGCTATCATAGGAGTTTGAAGCCCGAGGAGAAGGCCATAAGGCTTCTTTGATCAGCAGCTACTTTTATTTTTCCTTTATAGTCATGTCATGTCAAATAGTCGGTCAATTTTCAGTTTCAGTTTAGTTTTCTACATTTTGACTCCATTTCCCAATGAATAAGGCTACCTGGTCTACGGTGTTCTTGACACCTCCAAGGAGATGCCATCCCTAGTTGGAGCCAATGTTAGTGTCAATATTTTCTGCCTGTCAACAGAGATCAAATATGCTTTTATCAAGTTTGTTAGGGGTCACAAGGTCAATTTTTATCATGTCACTAGGTTTTCAGAGTAAATTTGGTCACTGGTTAGTTTGTCTAGGAATGTCTCTATTCTCTTAAAAAAAATCTCAAATGTCGGTCGCTTACATCACTCAGATGGGTGTATCATAATAAAGAGAATGTCTTCATCATATCAATCATCATCATCACCATTTCACTCAGTCTAATGTGTTCATTAGATCATTAGGGTTTCAAGGTCCATCTTCATTTCATGCATAAAATCCGGCATAGGATGAGTTGTGATAAGCATCTCTTTTCAATAAATTTTTATGAGGTTTCATAGGTGCTTCCTGGTTACAATCTCAAGGTTCCAAAAGAAAGAATTTTCATTGTTCAAAAAGGTAAGAGGAATTTAGATTTCAAGTCTCCAAAGTGGCCAAGTTAAAAGGGTGAAATTCATGTTTTGAAAAGGTATGTGGGGCCCATTTTCACTAAAAATAAGATTATACTATGCTAATAAAAGCCCAAAAAGTCCCAAAAATATTTCATTTTCACCCTCACCTCCTTTGTTCATTGATATATCTCCTCCTTTGGTGAAAAAACACGGGTTTTCTAGCGAAAATTGGCAAAAATCTCCCGGCGTTGCGGTTCTGTGAATTGCGCTGTGCTTCTGGAGGTGGAACTGCGCTTTTGTGAACTGCGTTGCACTTTGGCACTGCGCTTGGGACAGAGTGGCCCGAAACTTGCCAAAACTCACTCAAACTTCAAAATTAAGCTACAAATAAATCATCTCCTCACCATTCATTAAACAGTGCTTTGAAGATCCCGAGGTATGAGCCTACAAACTACAATGAAATCATCTCCTCACCATTCATTAAACAATGCTTTGAAGATGTCAGTTGCCTAGGGTTTTTTCAAAGGGTGGGTGAAGTAGGTTTCCATGAGAAGCCCACTAATTGGATTGCCACTAATCTGAAAGGGGAAAGGCCATCATAACAGGGATTGAATTTACATTCTCACTAGCTGCTATCTCTCTTGCCACAGGGATACCTGATCATGGGGAGTATTGGTTCAAAGGCATGAGCTTAGACCTTGAACAATACAAACCTTTCTTAAAATCACCCTACAGAGAGGCTCATTCACACATCATCTCATTCAGGCACTTGTTGGAAAAGTATGTGCCATTGATGAAGGTTGTAATGAAGTTTTGCACTTGTGAGGGAAGATTTTCCAGATTGTATGAGTACCACATCAGGCCGCTAATGCATTTCACATCTTTGACACCTCTCAACATGTGTAATTATTTATGTAGAAGCCTTATCAAAATGTTTGAGAAGGTACAAATGAAAGGCAAAGAGCATCACCCTAGCCCTTTCCATCATAGATTAATAAAGATTATAGTCCTCCATTAGTTGGCATAAAGGAACATGGCATGGGATACCTTCATAGAAACAACTTTGAATGGCATATAACTACTTCATAAAGTCCTCACCAAGACACATCAAAACAACAAGTGGATGTAGGATCATCAAGCAAGTTAGTGGAGGTTCCAAAGGCACCTAAACTTGAGGTGACTATAATATACCAGAGAGGAAAAAGCGTTGTGTTTACTTCTCAAGTTGAGAAAAGGGCCAAGCCTTCTACATCAACACAACATGGATCACATGTACATGATGAGGAGCTAATTGAACATGACTTTGAATTAGTTGACTTGGAGGTAGCAGATGAATCCTCAAACTTGAAACAAATTATCAAAGAGAAGGATTCCCAAATCAGAGAGCTCATGGACAATATGGCAAGGGCAAGATTCATCATTTCCTTCCTTGAGCAAGAAAACAGTCAGCTTAAGGCTAAACAACTAATCACGGAGAAGAAAAATCCAAGGTGTTGCAACAGAAAGGCAAACGTAAAGTAGTGTTGGAGCCTGGTGAACATGATGAACAGGAAAAACAAGTTGGAAAGAATAAGCCAAGGACCAAGGGACTCAAAAGGGCATTGAAGAAGGAAAAAGAATATAATTTGCTAGATGAAGACTTGGACATTGAAGACAGAATTGCCTTGGAGATCAATGAAGATAGATAATATTGGCTAAGTAATGTCAACGACCACCTAGAGAATCTTCTTGACAAGGCCAATAGGGACAATCATCTATTGAGGCACATGGCCCACCACTCTCAGGCCAGAAACATGATTTGCAACATCAAGCTCAAGCAAATGAAAAACAAGCTAAAGGAAACCCTAAAAGACAAAAATGAGAGGATAACTTGGAGATGCTTGTTGAAGCATCCACGAGAGCATAATACACCTCATTTTATACTTCATTACCAATTTTGAGAGTTTTTTGAGCATTTTTATTTTTTTGAGAATTTTGGTGCAAAATTCAGAAATTGGACTAGTCACAGAAATGCAGCACCTTGGTGCTGCGTTTTTTCCTCAAGGCTCCAAACGACAAGTGGCTTACATTTTTGGAAAGCTTATGGCCTCCTTTCAATACCCATTTCATCAGATTTCTTAGACAAGGCTCAGATTTTGAGAAAAAAGGTGAAAAAGGGGTAAAAAATCATCATTTTGCCACTCTTTTTGATAGGCTCTGCGCTTTTGGAGACACCTTGGGAGAATCAATTTTTGAAGGCCTTCCCATGGGTAATTTTAAAAAATTCAAGATGTTTTGGAAACTAGACAGAGAAGTATAGTTTAATGTTTTCTCGTATTTCAAATTTGACCTCAAGAAGACACCTAAAAGTGGCCTCAAAGTTGGCATTACGCTTCTGCAAATTTCTGAGTTTTTATTTAAAAATTTCACTGTGTAATTTCTTGGGTTTTTAGTTTGACTTGGTCAAAGTTAAACTCGTGATGTATCTTCAGTACTTAGAAGTTTAGATGATGCAATCATGAATAAATATGCATGATAGGTTGTTTTTATGGTTAATTAGGCCTCGTTAAGGAAGCAAAACTCAAATCAAAGTCTAAGAGAAGAGTTTGTTTTTTACCTTCTCACTCTCACTTATTGGTTGAGAGAATCTTGGAAACAGTTTCACCACTTAGGAATTCGAATCCTAAAGGTGGGGATGTTGTTTGATTGAGTCTATATGTGTTATTTATTATTTAGAGGGAAGGGTTGGAATTCAAAGGAGAGACTTGTACCTTACGCTTTCATACAGTTAATCAAGGAGCAGTTGCAACTATTTTTCAGGAATACTTGTTCAGTGAGTTTGTGGTGTTGTTTTCCTTTCATATCAGCTTCTTATTGATGAATTCATATATCTTAACATGCTTTTCTTTTTTCATGTGATTTCCTTACAATAATTTAGGCATAATTCTTTAGATTCAAAGCTCTATTTATGTGGAAAATCATGTTTATGCATCTCTTCTTCTAGATTAATGAATTCATGCTAGTACATGCTCATTATGATTTCTTAAGCTTTCAGACCTATACTAGATTGACCAAATCTTAAGTTCACCACTAAAAATTGTTATCTTGCTCCTCTTTATGCCTGCTACTGCAAACTTTGATACCTTGACCTAATTGCTTACTCTCATTCCCAATCCCACCAGTGTTTCTTTAGTGTTTTGACATCGAGCAATGCATTTATAGGGAATTCTTGAATCAAAATAGCAATGAAAAAATTCTCATGAATGGTTTCGGTGAGGTTAGTTGCGATGTTTCTTGCACTAAAGATGGCTGTCTCTGCTTTTTTCATTTTCATATCCCAATCCCAAAAAAGGATTTCCTTCTGTGAGTCCTAAATCCTTGGAGGATTATGATTTGACAATTTAGGGATTCCATGGTATCTTAGAAAGGGAGAATTCCCTGGGTTTTCAAGTACAAACCCTAACCATCTTTAGGGACATAATGTCATACCCTAGAATTCATTCAATTCCATCTTATTTGAGATTTTCCATATACCCTAGACTACCTAAAAATCCTAGAAGACAAGGGTTAGGGTTAGGGTTTCTGTAACACCCTCCTCCCACATCCACCCAAGTAACCTTGCTAACTAGGGTAAACATGAGATGAGAGGCAACTATGATCATATTCGACCTCCTATGTGACCATAAGGAAGTGGAATCGACAGAAACATCACACATAGTTATCCAACATCAGCAACAGAACCCTTAGGAGACATGTCAACCACTTATACAGCTTGTCCCCGACTCCCACTGTTGTTCTAGATCTCTTAGGCCGTCGTCGATCTCATGCTATGGGAAAGGGAGCGACCAACAACCTAAAGTTGCTCTCACAGGCTTGCCTGCCAGGGATAGAGACCAAAATTACTAGTTTTGTGCCAGCGAACCCAGGATTTAAGCTACTTTTTCAGGCCTAAAGACCAGACCACTGCCTATAATGTAGTGATAGGTGAAAATCATTAAAAATATTGGGAAATAATGATGCAAAATTAATACGCTGAATAAGACCATAACTAGACCCCTACTAGCCATGACAAGCATTTTGTCAAACATATCATCAACATGTAAACTACATGTGTAAACAACATAATTAAGTGTAGGGATCTCATACTTATCTGTGAATCGCCATGAACCATTGTTCCCTCATGTCATTTGTTTCATTATCATCTATTAGGCCATAGATACACTATCCATTCATTTACAAGTAAAAACATGTTGAGAGCCATACATAGTTGTTGTCATAAAATATACATATAACCCATATAATAGGAACAAAATTACCATAAACATATCAACCATCAAACTTCATATATATATCAATACATTTGCACATGGAAATGAAGGGAATGAATTTCTCATTAATGAATGGAATAACCCAACTGGAGATGGGATTGCCACGTTCCACCCGACCATAGAATAGCTGAGCCAAATCTCTCTTCAGCCATTCACCCCCGTGCCATATTCCAAGCATGAATGTGGGACTCAAACCAAAAGAACCAGCGAGGGCATACTGAGGCTAAACCACCTCACCCTCATCAATAGAAACTAGGCTTTACCGTAATCCATCTTGGATCACTTGGCCAACACAATGAAAACATCATAATAGGCATTACCATGATCACTACCCAATCACTAGGCCAAACAAGCATGTATGCCACCAGATTTCTCCACCTACACCGTGAGGAATTTTCCCGTCTCCTAGTCTCTCAAGCTTTACCGCAATCCAAACCCAGATCGCTAGGCCCTAAACCAAGACCCACTCTCCAGGCTTTACCGCATATCCCAAACCCAAGATTACTAGAATTATGGGAATTTTGAGGTCCAAAATGGGCCTCCTAGGAAAAATGTACAACCAAAATAAACTTTATAAGAACCAATAGGATTCAAGATGATGATGTCAATCATGGGGGATGATTCACCATTTTTGGAGTAAAAAAGTAAAAAAGTAAAAAAAAGAACTATTTTTTCAACTCGTATTTTCAACTTATCTCCATATGGTTTTACTCAAATTTCAAGCGGGAGTACTCGTTAGATGTAAAATTTAATTCCTCATCCAAGGAGTACCCATGTTGCATACTTTCGATGGACCCTTCTACACGATAAATGAGAAATATATGAAAAAACGTGATTGCAATCACATTTTTTCATGTATTTCTCATTTTTCGTGTAGCAGGGTCCATTGAAAGTATGCAACATTGGTACTCCCTAGATGAGGAATCAAATTTTGCATCCAACGAGCGTTTCCACTCGAAATTTGAGTAAATCCATACAAAGATAAGTTGAAAATACGAGTTGAAAAAATAATTGTTGTTGTTGTTGTTTTTTTTTCCTCTAAAATTTGATGATGTAATCTAATCTTATTTTATTATTTCTTGTTAGGATATTTCGACAAATAGGAAATAGTTAAGTATAACTTGGTCTAGTGTAGAGTTAGGTAAAGTGTGTTTTTTTACTATGTACTTTTGTAACTTACAATCCGATGGTCATGATATGTAGTAATCTGATGGTTCATTCTCTCCTTGGTATTACCGACACTTGATACGTGGCTTAACACCCGATTGGTCCATGATCTCTATTTAAAGAGCATGGAGGGTCATTTGTAGGGTAACCGTTCATGAGAGAAGCTTATGTAAATTTTCATTCTTTTATTAATAAACTGCCTGAAGTGGCCACGTTGGCTCAGGCCGTGGACTATTTCCCTCTTAGAGGGTTTTAACCACGTCAACAATATTGGTGTATTGATCTGTGATCTGTTTGTGAGCGGTGTCCTTTGGTGTTCTGTTTGAGGAAATTACCCTATAAATTCCTACATGGTATAAGGTTACCATCTTCTTTCTTAACCTTAACACCTTCCAAGAGAAGTCTAAGGGTCTTGAACTTGGACAGAAAATCTTCAATGGAAGAAAAATTATTAGGGTCCAATGTAAGCAACTCATCTTTGAGTTCATGGGCTCATTGATTCTAGAGCTTCTTATCACATGGCCAAAAATAAAGCCATGTTTTCTTCTTTAAATGATTGTAACACCAAAAATATATATGTTGGTGATGATAGATCTCTTAGTGTTGTAGGGACTGGAACTGTTCATAGAGACAATGGTCAATTTAATAATGTATTATGTGTTCCAACCTTATCATGCAACCTTCTATCTGTATATCAGATAACTCATTCAGGTGAAGGTAAAATCTTTGAACTTTCACCTCACGATGTTGTAATTACGGACCTAAAGGATCCTAGACATATTTTAGCTACTAGCATTGCTGATGATTCTACAAGGTTGTATAAGTTTCACAACTTTGGGTCATCAAATCTTCCCTCAGTATTTGTTGCTCATAATCATGAAGTGAGCAAACTTTGGCATGAGCGATTTGGTCACTTAAACTAACGCTCTCTTCAGAACCTATGTAAAGAAAATACGGTGACAGGTCTTCCCATGGTATCTTGCAGAGATGGTGTTTGTTCCGGATGTGTACTCGGAAAACATCATCGGGATAGTTTTGAAAAACGTGCCTCTTGGCACGCCTCGCCCCCTCTACAGCTTGTGCATAGTGATTTATGTTGTCCACTTCCAGTTGTTTCCTTCTCTGGCTACAAATATTTCTTAACTTTCATTGATGATTTCTCCAGACGCACTTGGGTATATTTCTTAAAACTCAAGAGTGAAGTATTTAACAAAATCTTGGCCTTTAAGGCCTTTGTTGAAAAACAATCTGGACATCAAATTCTTAAGCTAAGATCAGATAATGGCGGAGAATATGTTAAAAATGACTTCATCAACTTTTGCACTGAGCATGGAATCAAAATGCCACATATTGTTCCATATACTCCACAACAAAATGGTGTAGCTGAAAGGAAGAATCGCACCTTAAAGGAAATGGCTAATTGTATGCTTCAATCTAAAGAACTTAGTCTTAACTATTGGGCAGAAGCAATTAACTGTGCAAATTACATACTAAATCGC
>APFE031365213.1:2338-28708 GCA_000404065.3 Pinus taeda
AAATATTTTACCGAAGGAGTCTCACCATACCAGAGCTCATGAGGGGTTTGAGTGTTGTTCACCCGGACATTTGTTTTGTTGAGAATAATAACTGCAACAAATGCAGCTTCACCCCAGAAAGTTGTGGGAGTTCCAGACTCATCAAGCATAGCACGAGCCATTTGTTGAATCGTTTTATTCATCCTTTCAACTACTCCATTTTGCTGAGGAGTCCTGGTTGTAGAGAGTTATCTTCTTATTCCATGTTCTTCACAAAAATCAAAAAATTCATTTGAGGTAAACTCCCCACCTCTATCATACCTGAGGCATTTAATTTTTTGATCTGATTCGTTTTCAACCAAATCTTTGAAGGATTTGAATTTTTCGAAGGCTTCATCTTTGTGCTTCATCAGTCCTATCCAAACCATCGTTGAATAGTCGTCAATGAATAATATAAAGTATTCTTGTCCCCGAGGTGACCTTTTCCTAGATGGACCACATACATCAGTATGGACAAGCTCAAGTGGCCTGCTAGCTTATCCTTCCTTCTCAGGGAAGTTAGCTCTGGTTTTCTTACCAAACTGACATGATTTTCATATTGTATTATCTGGAATTCTGATGTCTGGAAGACCACAAACTGCCTGGTATTTGCATGCTTTCCTTATCTGTGAAAAGCTTAGATGCCCCAACCTCCGGTGCCATAACCAGTGTTCATCATTCTTTCTCAGATAGCATTGTTGCTGTCCTTCTTTGAATATGTATAAATTATTTGAAGTTCTTATGCCTTTGATCATTGTTTCTCCTGTATCAAGATCACGAACAGTACATCCATTTGATCGAAATATTACCTATGTTCCTTGATCGCACATCTGACTCACACTCAATAGATTATGCTTTAAGCCATCAACATACATAACATTTCCTGCTTTGACCTTTTCTTTTAAAAGAACATAACCTGTACCTTTTATGAGTGCAAGGATGTCATTTCCAAATGAGACCTTCTTCTCCTTCTCCAAGGCACTATATGACTGAAGTTTTTCTTTATCACCTGTCATATGTTTTGAACATCCACTGTCGATGTACCATTGATTTTCATGCCCTTCTGCATATAAGGCTATAGCACATCTTTCTGGTTGTGGTTCTTTCATTCTCCATGTTTTTATATTTGAGGCTTACTCCTTCTGAGTTGCCTGCTGAAACCTGCTCCTACATTCAGAATCTTCATGACCAAAATTATTACAAATAGAACATTCTATTTCATTTTCAAGAGTATAAAAGTTATTGTAGGTCCTTTTCATGATTCCAGTCATACTCCTTTGTTTTTGATTTTCTCTAGTCATGATAGTTTTGTAGGAAACACACTGAGCTGCTTTTTGTCCAACGTTGTGACAAGAGAAACGTTGGCCATTAAAGAAATTCCTGCGATTATCAACCCTGCGGACCGAATGATTGTAGTTTTCATTGACATTCATTCTTGAGACAAATTGAGAATGATTTACCTGTGGTCTGTTGTAGCTTCTGTTTATCCTTGAAGTAGATTGCCCCCGATTTACTTGGTGATCTATGTTCATTCTTGATGAAAAATGTCCCTGATTTACCTGGTGAGCAGCATTGTGCCTTTGGTGTTGATTGTCAATTTGTTCACTTCTCCTTGCTGCATCAATATAACTTTTGGAGGTGGATGGCTTCTGTGCTTGAGATGCTTCTTCATTATATCCCAGACCTATCTTGATTAGTGGAGAGCACTGTACTTTTATAATCACATCTAACGTTTCAGATCCTTTAACAAATCTAAGATTAAGAGCTTTAGTTTTCTCAATCTCTTTTCTAAGTCCCACTATTTCACATTTTAACTTTTCATGATGTTTTTCACTTTCAGCCAATTGAAATTACAGAGTATCAATAATCATATTTTTCTCTTCTAAACAAATTTTGATTTTAGAAATCTCTTCATAAAGACCTTCTTCATCTATAACATCCATGAAATCATCATCTTCAAAAGCCATTAAAAGTCTATACTTATGACCTTGTTCATCTTCATCACTATTTGAAAATCCATCACTGTCTTCATGAGTGTAATAGTTTTTCTTATTTACATTTTGTTTCTTGTTCCATCTAACAGGTTCCTTACCTTTGTCAAGCTTACCTTTATGAGGACACTTGGCAGCATAGTGACCGACTCTTCCACAAGCAAAGCATTTGAAGGGTAGCTTACCTCTGAATATTCTAGCACCCCATTGAAGGTTCTTGACAAAATTTGATTCTTCCTCTTCTTCTGACATATGTCTTAACTCATAGTAATCTCCTTTACCCGAAGCCTTGAATGCATCTTCTCTCCTGTCTGATGGTCCTCCTTTCCTCATTTCACAAGCGGTTAGAATTCCGTGTAGCTGTTCATCTCCTTCATAGATCAAAACAATATTGTCCCATATTTCTTTTGTGGTTTTATACTGCATCACCTTGACGAATTCTGATTGTGATAGACATCCTAATAGAGTATTGACAGCTTTTGAATTTGTTTCAAACTACTTCTTTTCAACCGGATCTGTAGGAGTTGCTGAAGGAAAAGTGTACCCTGTATCTATGATATCCCAGACTTCTGTACCAAGAGATTGAAGATAGGTTGTGACTCTTACCTTCCAATAGACGAAGTTGGTCCCATCAAAAATTGGTGGCCTGATTGATGCTTCTCTCTCATAGTTGCTCATGATGATAGATCTTCCTTCAAGCGATCAAGCTTCTTCTGAAGGACCCGCTATGATACCAATTGTTGGAAATAATATTGAGAGGGGGGGGCGGGGGTGAATCAGTATTATCTGGTCAATTATTTTCATTTTCAAACCCGGAACATATACACTACTTTAGTTAGAGAAAACCGCGTATATATGCAACTACAGATAAGGAAACCCGCGTATAACATACAGACTTATAATTTAAAATATTCTACATATGTTGAACATTAATCTGTGCATCAGGATCATATAAACAGTAACCAGGAATAGAAAAATAGAGTAGAAGACAATCACACACAAGAACACAAGATATAAGGTGGAAACCCAATGTGGGTGAAAACCACCTACTGCAATATGTCTCTATCTTTTCAATTAGAAACTTATTTTTACAAAGATTATGTACCGGTGCAGTCCTTTACCAGTACACATGCTGCTACATGTAGAGAGCTACAACCCTCTCTCATTTTCCAGCTTCTCCTGGAAGGGAGCTACAACCCCCTTAGTTCTTGTACTAGTTGAGATACTAGTACGCAGGCTGCTACCTGCAAAAGGCTACAACATTCTCTTCCTTCCAGAGACCACGTTTCATAAATTTTCAGACTAGATCCACAAATAACATCAATCAAACATCAAAAATTTCTGCATCAACCAATCACCTTTTCACTAATCAAAACTAAATCAAAATAAACACTTCTCTGACAACTGTACCCAGATCATAATAACAGTAATCACACCCCACTTCTGAACCCAGAACGCTGTAGCAATAAACAGAAGCAGCTAGAACATAAATCAAGAGATGTACGCTACTTCACTATTCAGAAACCTGTGTGCATATGCTCTTGTGTCAATACCGACCTGCATATACGCAACTTTCCCTTACAAGATCAGCGTGTATACGCTTCTGTGTCAAGACTGACCTGCGTATACGCGACTTTCCCTTGCAAAAACAGCGTGTATACGCGCCTTCGCTTCACTGAACCTGCGTACAGATCTATAAATTCATTCTTTCAAACCTTCAGATATTATTTAACCCAGATTATCAGATTTATATATCAAGCGTGCGCCACATATCACAGATCAAAATCATATAGAGATACCACTATTCAAGCTTTAAGATTTTGACCCATCAAGAGAACTTATCCTTCCTTTTTGCGCTCAGGTTCCTCCTTCATTTAGATCCAGATATGCACCATAACCCAATCACAGTATTCCAGATCTAACACTTTATCAGATGTTCAATAGTTCAGAGGATCTCTTGCCAAATGATCTCCTTCCTCTTTTATAGCCTTAGGCTTTTCACAATACCACGGTCCAAAAACCATAACAATTCAATACCATGGACCCAACACTTATGATGAGATACCATGGCCCAAAACCATAGGTTCAAATACCAAGGACTAAATACCACTAACCAAAAATAAGTTCTCCCACATGTACATGATTTTCCTTGCATGAAAGTGTGTGTATACTCATACGCACCTTGGGAACGTCCAACCCACGTGTATACGCGGCTTCGTCAAAGTGAACCTGCGTATATATCTTTTTCTTCTTTCTGAGTGCCTAATCTATGATATGTCACCAGGGTGAGTTGCCATCAAGGACAACACCTGTGCCATGGCGCCAAACCTATGCAATAATGCCAACAGAAATTGGTGCTTTAAATTCTTCTAAAACAATCGTTCTCTGTTTACACAAAGAACGTTATAAAGACACGGGAAAATCCACATAAAACACAATTCTGGACTTGAAGCATTATACAGAGGCATTTTGGAACCCTTTTGGGTTCGTAATATGACATCGGGAACTGGAAATTGGCGCTTTCTAGACTTCAAAACACATACTATCGCATCTATAAACTTATCGGATCCGTCTTCGATCGCATATTGCAATCACAACAGGCAGGAGCCCCAGTCCATGGTCTTAACGCAAATAGCGATGCAATATTCCCCGTTAGGTCTCCACTGTCCGTTCAGACTCATGATCCAACGGTCCAGATACGATCGCATTATCGCATATCACAATATTGCAGTTCTATAGCCCAAGGGTCTTCCCTTATGACATATGCCGATCCGATACATATCGTCGATGCCTAATCCACTGACATTGATAATCGGCAATTGCATGTCGCATTAGCCTCAGCCTTTGTTAAGTCCTCCCATGGATCTGTGCGATGTGATAAAGCGGCAATCGCTTATCGCAATCGTTGATGGCCCAAGGTCCTTCCCTTTGAAATAATTTCGATACGATATTTCCTCTTGACCAATCAAACAAGGCCACGTGGCCCAATCCCGACCTACCATGTGTCAGCTATGGATTGGCCCGTGAGCTTATACTAAAAATCAAAATTTTCAATATAGTTCAAAATTTAATGAAATTGCCTCCTTTTCTAAGGATATTGGTAATTTTCATTTTACAATAACTCCTTCATCTGGAGTCCATTTTCGCCCATTCAAGTTGCATTGGATTTAGAATGAGGAGATCTCTGCAATGAGACTATTTCCAGGAGCAGCCTATGATTTTCATTTTACTCTGATTTACAAAGGATTTGTGTCATTTGGCACTTTTTACCTCTTATATGAAGTCTTTTAGACTTGGAGGTTTATCCAGGATCCAATTTTGGATCAATTACTGATAAGTTTGTTGGCATCAGTGTGAAGGATTTGTTGTCTTTACTAAATTTGGATATGGAGAAATGTAGGTGAGCAGACGATTTGGCTATGAAGGTCAGGGAAAATATCCTTGAATTCATGCAGTCATTCTATAAAGATGAACAAACTAGTTGTGGGAAAACACCTCAGTTCCCACAGTTTATATTGGATCATATGTTGAACCACAACAAAAGCTATAAAATACCATGTACACAACCAGGAAGAATATTGGTTGTGTCAGTTGTGGAGAGAATAGTTTCGAATATAGGGTTAGGTTGGAATTAACCTAGTGTTCTTGTATTGTAAAGTGGGTTTTTTTGGGGTTGGTTATATTTATTTCATTTATATTGGGTGTTTATTGGTTTAGCAGGATCACTTTGCAAATTAATTCCATCATCATTGTCTATAATCTTATATTGTGATGATATGCATGATCTATTAGAGTGATATTACCCCCACCAATTCATGTTTGTTGGATTTTATCATCCTTCCTTTAGATTTAGAAGCATTGTATATCTTGGGAATTCAACTTAAGGCAAGGGTAACTTGCAAATTATAAGTTTACTGGTGAAATTGTATTGTAAATGGGTGCATTTTCGACAGAAATCAATACCCTTCTTGAGTTCCCTGCATGGAGGATAATTGTTTTTTTATCTTCATCCATGTGAATGATTTATAAACATTTTCATCATCTCATTTTGTATGGGATAAGAGGGGATTGACAATGATGCTTATTGTTTTTTGAAGCCCTATCAATCAAGCATGTACAAGAAAGCGTGAGTAACAGTGGTATCAGCTTCTCACCTTGTATCTGATAAAGGGGGATTGATGATCAGCTACAACTTTTGAAGAGCCTAAACTATAGCCAAAGCAACACCAAATGTATAGCCCCTATACTAGAATCAAAGTTGCAGCTAGAGTTAAAGTTATGAGTGTGATTCACTTTACAGTCATCTTCAAACCAAAATTGGGAGCACTTCCAATAGTAGAAGACTTCAGTTTCTAGACAAATTTGGAATTTTTCGGGGAATCACACTAAGAATTCAAGAGTTGTTGGTTATCCTTAAACCACCACTAGTTGAAACCTCAATTTCCTCCCTTTTCAGAAAAATAGGGAACACTTCCTCTAGCAAAAGACTTTATCTTCTAGCCAGATTTCGAAGAGTTCCAGGAACTTCACTAAGACCTCGATTTATCCCACTTTTTGGGTTTGTGGTATTCTTTAAAAACCACATTTTTAGATGATCCAAGGGATCAAGAAAATACTCAAAATTGAAAGTGCTCGAAATCGCTTGAAACCAGCACTAGATCATAGTGCTTGTTGTCCTTAATCCAATGTTGCTTGAATCACCTCAAACCAACACTATATTCTCAAGTTATGATGCTCTAAAGTCTTATCCAAACAACTAAAATGTTAAGCAACACGATTGACTGGGCTACTGATTGGGCAAACCGTACGTTGAAGTTAGCATGTGAGTGGGCATGCACAGTGAGAGGCACAGACCAATCCTGTGTCACCATGTGGTAGTACTATACAAGACTGGGTGGTGCATTGTTATTGGTCGAAGGTTTTGGTACAAGCCAATTATGGAGGGACATGTGGCCCAATCCCAAGGCACCATGTGGCACTCCGAGAGAGGACAAATTTTTTTTATGGAGATCGGTCAACCTTGCAGGAATCGAATATGAGACCTCATCCAAATGAACCAACGGCTTAACCAATAGACCACGCATATGTTTTTAATATATTATATGCATTTGGTATATTTTAAATGCAGTTGTTTGTATGGTGGTGGGAGGGGCAGGGCACTTGGCCCCAGCCCTTGGTTACATGACACCATATGACCAACGACATCGATGAAGGGGGCGGGGTCGTTAAGCCCTAGCCCTAGCTCTATCGGCGACCATATGACCAATACCATGGCGGAGGGAGCAGACCAGGTGGCACCTATCCCACATAATCCCTTGGTCCCATGAACCAATGTGTGACCATATGCTGAGATGGAGGGAACTAGAGTGGTGGGGGCGGAAATTTAGCCCCGGTCACATGGCGTTAATGTGACCTTGATCGGCGCTGAAGGAATATTGGTGCAATTAAGGAGGAGACAATTTTCCCCATTTTCGATGGGAATTCCATCGGTGCTAGGCGAAATTGTAGCTTGGAAATTGGCAGAAAGGTGGAATTCATAGGATTATTAGCCAAAATTGTCGATTTGTAGAACAATTAGCAGAATTTGTTCAAGGAGGCATATATTGCTCATTTTTCAACCTTTTTGAGCTCAAGAAGAGCCTAGATAGGGTTTTTTTTAGCATTCTAAATCCATTGACAACACTATTTTTGCATTTTAAGCACTATAAACTAATGTAATTTCATGTTTGAGCATATAATTGAAGAGGCCCAACATTAGAAGCTGGACCCGGAGATGTAGCTCAGGAGGGGTGAACTCCATTATCAATTTCTTTTTTTGTGTTGTTGTTCATGGTTCATATTTCTATGTTTTATTTTTTCAAAATGAGTTTTAAAAACACTAAAGTTTTTGTGCTTTTGCAACTTGATCCATTGCCCACAAGGCATAAACTTACTTGCAATTTTTAAATAGACCTTCAAGTTTTTAATTTCAGATCAGTTTAGTATCAGAGCATGGTTGTTTTGAAGGTTTGATAGTGTTTGCAATTTTTTTCTAATGCTTACAAGGTTAAATTTGAAAAGAGGAGGATTGTTTGAAGAACCAAATCCTAAAATTGGTTCAAGGAGGTTATTGGGCTCCAGTTTTGTCATATTTTCTACTATATAAATACACTCATCATTACACCTTCTCCCTGCATTTCGTCAATAATATATCCCTAATAACACCATAAATCTCAATTATCTCTTGTTATTCATCCTATGTGGTTAATACATAATTTTCCATATTTTTAGTGATTAAAATAATGATTATACAATAGTTTTGTTGATGTTGGTTTACTTATATTTTTCTATGTCCAAGCGACATGTTCCTATAGTTAGTTTGGTACTACAACTCATCTGGTACCTATTTTTGTGCTCATTCGATACTGGTACCTATTTTTGTGCTCATCCAGTACTAGTACCTATTTCGGTTCTCATATGGTACCAGACTGTGCTCATCCGGTACTGAATTAAAGTTGAAATTTTGGAAGCTTCTAGAAGAGAATCGGGGACATGGGTTTTGTCAGGAACGATGTCAATATGTGGACCCCTATGTCAGAATTCACTCATCTCGAACATGTGGACCTCCAAATTATGGGGAATATTTATAAAACTAATCTGGTACCACACTATAAAAAAAATAGCCAAAATCCCAAAATACCAATTTGTGCCTCGATTTGTGTGCAAATGAAAAAATATATTTCCAAGTGGCCAAATATGTTTTGAGGAAAAATAGCGAGCTACAAAACCCATAAATGGTTTCTAAAAATTCATAAAGGATAGAGATGTATCGAGTGGTCTTTGACTTGAATTTGTAATTTCTACATAAAAATCCAAATTTTTGAGATTTCATTCTAAAATCTATAAAATTGGTTTTAACCAAAATCAGAGTCAAGGGAATTTAGTTTTATCCATTCCTCCATGGATTTCATGTATAAATAAGCCTCATAGGGCTATGAGAAGAGATAATTTTTGTCATTAAGATCCTTCTTTTGTAATGGAGGAGGAAGAGCGTTGTGATTTCATTGTTGTAATTTGAGCTTAGTTTTCAATATATGGAAGGTGATTGATTTCAAATTTGTGGTGCATCCTTGGAATTTATTGGAAGTGCCTCTAGTAGAAATTGCCATCTTGGGAGGGCCCCTCAAGATTGGTAATATGCTGCTCATTGTATTTTTAATTTAAATTTATTATTTACTATGTTTGCATGTATCCAATATCATAGATTTATTTTCAAACTCTATTTCTCGAGTTGTATCTTAGAATTATTGTTTTCTATTTTAAAGAACAGGAAAGGTTAAGACAAGATATCTCACCACTCACCTAAATGTGCCATTAAGTGAAGACTCTTGTGATATCTAACATTTCCTATAGTTTGTTTTATTTAGTTTAATTTGGTTTTATCATAGCTTAGCTAACCATTACAGGAATCCATTGAAGGATAGAAAAACTAAAGTAAGCTACTCACGATTGATCACACATGAAAGACTGTGATCTGATCCTTTGTAGCACAAGTTATTTTTGTGTCCCAATGATGAATCCTTAGTGATAATATCCTGCAGTTTGTTTTACTTTTCTCATATTGTTGTGGACTTTAAATTAGGATAGACTAGGCTCCAATCTTGCATTTCCTACGCTTGCACCTCTAATTCTACGACTCCCTGGTTGATAGTTTAACGTTGGAAATTAATAGTGTAAATATTTAACTCGACATTTTTGGCGACGTTGCCAAGGAGGTGCTAAAGGGATTAGAGCATAGTTGCTTTCACAAGTTTTATGTGTGATCTTAGTTGCAGGGTAACTAGAGGGCAGAGAGTGTATGGTATGATGTGAGTGAAGAGACATGCATCCACTATGGTGAGGTTGCTCCAAAGTCTAGTTGTCTCTAATTAATTTTCTAGTTTCTTTTTCATATGCATAGAATTAAACGTAGGATCCAAAGCTTCATTTTTCCTTCTTAATTTTTTGCAAGTGTGTTTTTCTTTAGATTGATTCATGGAAAGAAGAGAATCCTAACTTGTGTGAACATATAACTTGGTAACACTTCGAGTACATGATTGGTTTGCTTTCATTTATTTTATGTGTAATTCCTTTTCAATTATCTAATATTTTTTACAGCTCTTGGGTACTGTAAGAACACACCCCTCCCCCTCCACACTAATCCATGCGTGAAACAGGACCCATCAACCAGTAACAAGGACTCAAAGATGATCAAGAGTTTGGAAGAACTTTCTCCATCCTAGTAGCAGTTAGGATCTCAATCTCTCCCTCTCAGAAAGAACAAATATGGCCAACAGTCAAGAACCTATCTGCGTCTCTAGAAGTGATAGAAAAATAATATTTCCATGACATACATCCACAATAAGATCTAGAAGCCTCCTGTGATCACCCTTTCCAACCTATAGAGGAGTCTGAAGAATCATTCAATCGGGAGAAACTACTAGGACCTAATATCGAGGAGTTCTTGGCATGCATATTACCAGATCCAGTATGTATCCAAGAGTCAAACCATTTGAAAGAAGATGATCTGCATGGCATGCTAGAGGGAGATAGGTAGAGTAGTCTAAATGAGGAAGTGAACCATGAACATCAAGATTACATTGAACATTGGTTCCAAACGACAATCAGATTAAGTCACCACTCTCTTCTTCGACAACTCTTTACATCCTATCATTCAAGTCAGTTGGTTCCTCAAGTTCAGGTACTTATTAAAGTATATTGTTCAAACCTGAATGTGAGTATATCCATAATCTTGTTACACACATAGCTTCAATGGAAGTATTCATATAGTTCAAAATGGATCCTTTCTTAGGCTAGGTAGGATAGTAAATAAGCAAATAAATGTTGCATATAGTTGTTAGTTTGGTGCAGCCTCGTTTTTATGGCTTCTACAATAATTAGCATTGTCAAGCTAATACACTAATCTTAAGGGAGTAATGTTGATCCCATAATTGTTAATATGTTTTCAGATGATAGATATTTTTCCAAGTTTTCTAAATAAATGAGGCCATGACAATTTGTTGGAGTTTTACAGGCATTATCTTTTCAGTTGGATTGGGAGAACATCTTCATGACCGATTCAGGGAAGTAATTGTATTTCTTTTGGTTATGTTGTTTCATTAAAATGACTTTTATTCTAATATTTTGTTACCTAATATTTTTTCGGAACAGCTGAATCCTTTTTCTTCTATTACTTTCCTAAAACTGATTTCTCTAAAGACTACACTTTAACCT
Organism: Pinus taeda; assembly: GCA_000404065.3. Lineage (NCBI taxonomy): Eukaryota > Viridiplantae > Streptophyta > Pinopsida > Pinales > Pinaceae > Pinus > Pinus taeda. The sequence continues at coordinate 13,600 of APFE031365213.1, forward strand.
TGATTAGTTTTTCTCTACTATTTTTCTGAACTACTTTCCTTGAAGAAATTTATAATTTAGGTAATCATTAATAATGAAAAACTAAAAAGAAAAGAATTCAATTATCAAACCACATACTTTTGTCACAACAAATCATTTTCAATATATTTCCTTTTCATTCTTTATACATAATTTCATATCATTTACAGCAGTAACTCATAGTCTTATCTTTAATTATGCGATGGGATTACATAAAGTTGAAAGTCTATATTATGGGACCCATAAGTAGCTAGTACAACCTGATCTAATATCAAATTTTGTCATTAGAGAATCCTTATTAATACTTTCGAGAGAGTTGATGAAGTCTCTACTCATAGTGGAACACTACTTTAAAGGCAAAAGAATACATGAAAACTCTTATTAGTATAACTTTAGGTGTCTTTTCGTTATTCTTTGGAAACATCATCCATATCACATTAAAAATGACTCATTCATGTTATGTCCTTTGAGTACCTATAAGTACCTTATGCTTCCAAGACATTATGCAGGTAATCTAAGTCACTCTAAAAGGTGTCATCCTATGCCTTTAAGGGTATTTCTGAAGCCACTCCCCCATATACCAATTGCAAAAGAAATGACCACAATCTAAAACTAAAATGGTAGGAAACATGGGATTAGAGCCTTTAGTGTAAAATAGGTTCAAGAGGTTAACCCGTCGAGACTATGGACGCCTACCGGCAGTAGGTACTAACCTGTGATACCACTAGGTAAACACATCATGGCTATGGACGCTTGTGGGTAATGGGGCATTCTGCCTAAAGAAGTGTCAACCAAACCAAGGATTTTTGTCTACACGTATGATGGTTATTCTATAGTGTTACAATAAAAGAAGCATTTGTGGATGAAGTCTAAGGGTAAAAATGAACTCCATAAATTGTTGCTAAAGAATGGTCTTAAGGTAACCTTGAGTCCTTTATCATTAGTTTTTCATGCTATGTCTCAGATGTATTATCTTAAGAGTGGGACCATGATCTTAGAAGCCTAATATACTCAATTGTAAAGTTTATATTTATTACTTGAATGATTGTAATTCTTTCGAGAGTGAAAAATGGTTGACCAGTTTCCTACGAGGTTTTCATTTGTTGAGATTGTTGATACTCTTTTATTTTCCTTTCTAAAGGAGAAGACAAAATCCCTACTCTCATTTAAACAAGACTCTTTGAGCATAAGTGTTTCTAATATTTTGATGAAGTTTGTATAAGCAAGGAAATAGAAATAACTGCTATAGAATATAAAATTTGGTTATACATAGAGGATGAATATTCATGAGTGATTTTTGAAAACTGCTCAATTTTCATGCATTCATGCTAATTTTCATCAAACATTTGTTGGAAATTTTAAAAGAATGTGGCATTATGTGTAATTCATGATTATGATCAACTTGTATTTTCATGATATTATGATCTTCTTTCTTTGTGTTTAGGATTAGCACTCATAAATTGTGGGTTCACAATTTATTAGCAGCTCTTAGATTGTGTTCTTAGCGGCTCTCAAATTGGTACCAGAAAATTTGCATGAGGACATGCAAACTCTTGGGTTTGGGGGAGAAACGATCCTCAGATCCCTTCCAGATATTCAAATTCCTAGCAATATCTCCAGCATCTTCAACCAGTTCTTTTTTTCTTCAGTAGATCAACTTTTGTTCTCTTCAGATTTCATCATCTTCCATCAATTCTCAGACTTTCTCCATTTCATCTTCAAATTTTAGCAATCCACATCATGATTCTGAAGACATTTCATCATGTTTTGCATAGTTTCCACTTCAACATGCATTAGAATTCAAAGCAAAGGTAACTTTAGGTAAAACTAGTACAAATATTTTTAATTTACTAAGAACTTGGAAAGCATGATGTATAACCACTATTACCCACACCACACTCCATTATGCATTATCACAACTACTCAGTAAACCCTCCAGCTTCATTCCACTTGTCATAATAAACAATATACTTTAATGATAAGACCAAGAAATGACAAGGAATATGTGGTATACAAATACAAAGCAACATAGTTTCTTAAGTCATCTTAAAGAGGATGAAATCATTGTTTCTTATCCAAACAAAGAACCACACAGAAAATATTGGTCTTAAAATTGATGTAAGATACAGAGTATAAAGACGTTTAAGTTCATACGACCACCATTCACCATCACTCTAATACCATATCCTCTGATTGTCCTCCACCTGTGGTAGTTTCCAAAGTGTCACTCCACAAGAACCAACACCTACACAAAAGAATCAATGTCACATAAATCTATAAGCAGAGTATCATAAGTTCTTCACCTTCTTTGCATGAGGACGTGCAAATCCTTAGGTTTGGGGGAGTGTTAGGCTCCAATTATGTCATAGTTTCTATTATATAAATACACTCATCATTACACCTTCTCCTCTAATTTTGTCAATAAGATATCCCTAATTACACCATAAACCTCCATTATCTCTTTTTATTCATCCTATGTGGTTAATACATAATTTTCCATATTTTTAGTGATTAAAATAATGATTATACAATAGTTTTGTTGATGATGGTTTAATTATATGTTTCTATGTCCAAGAAACATGTTCCTACAGTTAGTCTAGTACTCCAACTCATCTGATACCTATTTTTTTGCTCATCTAGTACTGGTGCCCATTTTTGTGCTCATCTAGTACTAGACTATGCTCATCCAGTATTGAATTAAAGTCAAAACTTTTGAAGCTTCTAGAAGAAAATCGGAGACATGGGTTTTGTTAGAAACAATGTTGACATGCAAACACTTGAGTCATAATTCACTCAGCTCACATGTGTGGACCTCCAACTTAGGGGGTAATATTTATGCAGCTCATTCGGTACTAGACTGTAAAAAAAATAGTAAAAATCTCAAACTGCCAAATTGTGCCTCAATTTACATTCAAATGGAAAAAATATGTTTCCAAATGGCCAAATGAATTTTGCGAAAACGTAGCCAGCTACAAAACCCAGAAATGGTTTTGAAAAATTCACAAAGGATAGAGAAGTATCGAAGGTTCTTTGAAATAGATTTGTAATTTTTGCATAAAAATCCAGATTCCTGAGATTTCATTCTAAAATTTGTAAAAATAGTTTTAACCAAAATATGAGTTGGGGGAATTCGGTTTTATCCATTCCTCCATGGATTTCATGTATAAATAATCCTCATATGGTTGTGAGAAGAGAGAATTGTTGTCATTATGATCCTTCTTTTGGAATGGAGGAAGAGAGTTATGATTTCATTGTTGTAGTTTGAGGTTAGTTTTCAATATATGGAAGGTGATTGATTCCAAATGTGTGGTGCATCCTTTGAGTTCATTTGAAGTGCCTCTAATAGCAATTTCTAGCTTGGGAGGGCCCCTCAAGATTGGTAATATTTTTCTCATTGTATTTTTAATTTAAGTTTATTATTTACTCTATTTGCATGCATCTAGTATCATAGGTTTCTTTGAACACTGTATTTCTCGGGTTATATGTTAGAATTATTGTTTTCTATTTTAAATAACATGAAAGGTTAAGATAATATATCTCGCCAATCACCTGCATGTTCCATTAAGTGAAGACTCTTGTGATATCTAACATTTCTTGTAGTTTGTTTTATTTAGTTTAATTTGGTTTCCTCATAGCTTAGCTTACCATTACAGGAATCCATTGAAGGATAGAAAAACTGAAGTAAGCTACTCACCATTGATCAAACATGAAAGATTTGAGCCTTGATATCACAAGTTATTTTTGTGTCCCATTGATGAATCCTTAGTGGTAATTTCCTACAGTTTGTTTTACTTTGCTCATATTGTCGTCGGCTTTAGATTAGGCTAGACTAGGCTCCAATCCTACATTTCCTATGCTTTCACCTCTAAGTCTACAAGTCCTTGGTTGACAATTTAACGTTGGGAATTAATAGTGTAAATATTTAGCTTGAAAGAGGTCACAAACTCCTCAAATTCCACCAGTCATGGCACATGAAGAAAAAAATGAGATGATGTCTGAGGATGAGAGAGCTTTCAAAAAGGATTTCTATGACAGGTCTGAAATGGTGAAAATTTTATATGAAGAGAGGACGACAAGATTGCATGGAGAGATTTCAAATCAACCAAAACATGATGGTGGTGATGGGAGAAATCCTCCACCTCCACCTCCTTCTTCACCTTCATCCTCATCTATTTCATCTCCTTCACATACTCCTCCAAGATCTCCAAAAGGACATTTTAAGTCTTGTTAAATCTTGATGTCAAGTTTGAATTTCCTATGTAAAATGGAGAAGTAAATGTTGAAAATTTGGATAATTAGGTTCGTCAGATTGAAGTCTATTGCAGGATTCAAAGGATTAAGGATGATGTGACCAAGATCCAACTTACTTCTCTTCATTTAGAAAGTGCAGCTCTCATCTAGTGGGAGGCTAGAACTCAAGAAGACTTGAAGAAGAGTGGTAAAATTATTTCTTATTCAAACGATTTTGTAGCTACATTAAGAAGGGAATTTTATCCATTAGCTTGCATGCAAAAGGAAATTATGGATTAGAAACATTTAGACAAGCTAAATGTCAGAGTGTTCAAAGTTACACACAAGAATTTAGAATAAGAGCCTTAATTTGGTTGTAGATTTATCTTCACAAGACACTCTCCTTAAATACATAGGTGGATTACATAGTTATTTGAGACATACAATTCTTATGTTTAATCCCACCAATCTAGATGAAGTATTTGTTCAAGAAACTCATTTAGAAGCAATACGGAATAATGTTACTCAAGAGACTAGCATGAATCCATCCAAATATGGAGACAAAGGAAAGGGGAAGTTTAAAGTCAAAGGAAAAAAGAATGTTATAGACAAGAAAGAGGGAGAAAAACTCACATGCAAATATTATTCAAAAGAAGACCATGTTGAAGACCATTTTTGGGAACTATATCCAGAAATGAGACTAAAGAAGTTTAACAACAAGGGGAAACAAAAGATTGTTTCAACAGCTCAACAAGATCTAGGATGTAATTCAGGTGATGAGACCAAAGTCATAGCCATGGGAATGAAAGGTAAATCTTCTATTGAAAATACTAGTTCTTCTAGTAAGCCTATTGAGCCTCAAAATAATAAAGAAAGAATTAAAATTTTCCATATTAGGGTCATTACAAAACATACCAAAGTTGATACCTTGTTTGATAATGTTTCCTAATTTAACCTTATTTCTGAAGCTATGTCAAGAAACTAAACTTAGAAACTACTCCTCATCCTAAACATTACCCTTAGGGTTGGGTATGTGACAATGTGTAAACTTAAATTCGCCATCACTACAAACTTTATTGATGAGGTAGAGCTTGATGTTGTACCACTTAACATATGTGGAATTGTTTAAGTCCATAATTATGTGACCGAAAAGCCATATTCTATCATCATGAGAACAAATATCATCTTTTTAAAGATGGAATTGATTATATTTTTAGAGCACATCACAAGAAGATGAAGCTGTCCCTTGTAAGTGCGGGTCAAATGAAAAGGCTTGTAAATGCTAGTAATAATTTTGTATTTTTTATTATCAAACCCAAAGATATTGTTGAATCTGAATATTTCCAAGGATGTGATGTAAAACTCAAGCATGATTTGGTTGAAGTTTCTAACACATATGATAATATGTTTGAGGAACCTAGAGGGTTGCCTCCTAAAAGATGAATCCAACATGAGATTCAATTGCAGCAGGACGCACCTCTTCCAAACATTGACATGTACAAAATGTTTGTTTTGGAGAATGTAGAGATCAAAAAGAAAATTCAAGAGCTTCTTGAAAAAGGGGTTATTATACCAAGTACATCTCCTTGTGGGTCTCCTATTATTTTCGTTCCGAAGATGGATGGTACATGGCGCATGTGTGTGGATTTTAGAGCTTTGAACAAAATCACGATAAAGAATCATTATCCTCTTCCTCTTATTGATGATTTGTTGGACCACTTGAAGGATGTTGTTTATTTCACTAAGTTATATTTGAGAAGAGGTTATCATCATATCAGGATTGCTGAAGGTGATATTTGGAAGACTGCTTTCAAGACAAAACAAGGTTTGTTTGAATGGTTGGTTATGACATTTTGGCTTTGCAATGTGCAACATTCATGGGAGTTATGAATGATGTTTTGAGACCATTCCTTGATAATTTTGTCATAGTTTGCTTAGATGATAGTTTGATTTTCATTAAGACTCGTGAATATCATGTCAAACATGTTAATAAAGTTTTAGATGTCTTAAAGAAAGAGAAATTATGTTTGAAGATATCTAATACAATTGAATATTGTTGGAGGGGGTGAACTGAATACTAATCCATCAAAGGTTGAAGTCATTGTGAATTGGCCTAAGCTCAATAATGTAACAGAGGTTAGGAGCTTTTTGGGAGTAGCCAAATATTAGAGAAATTTTATTGTTAACTTCTCATCTATTGCAGCTCCACTACATACTTTGACAAGTATGAAACAAGTCTTTCAGTGGGGAGGCAAGCAGCAGAAATCCTTCGATATATTGAAAGAGAAAATCAACACAGCACCAGTTCTTGTACTTCCAAATATTAAGTAGCCATTTGAGATTCAAACTAATGCAAGTGATTATGCCATGGGAGAATTTTTTATGCAGCATGGTAAGCCTATTTGTTATCATTCTGAAACATTTACCAATGCAGTAATTAACTATCAAACTTATGATAAAGAGTTGTATGCTTTGGTACAAAGCTTGAAGAAATGGAAGCATTATTTGATGGGTAAGGAAACGATTATTCATCCTGACCATCAACCTTTTCAATATTTACAATCGCAAACAAACCTAAAACAAGCTAGACATTTTAGGTGGATGGGATTTATACAGTAGTTCCATTTGGTAATCAAGTATAAGAAAGGTACATACAACAAAGTTGATGATATGTTATTAAGGCCTATTGTTAGTGCATCTTTCATTCTTAAGAATAATTCAATCATGCATGAGAGCTATGTTGAAAAGTATGCTAAAGATGAAGATTTCAAATATGTTTATGCAACTTTGTGTCAAGGTAGTCATGTTGAAGAGTTAGATTATCATGTTCATGATAAATTGTTGTATCATCTTGGCAAGTTATGTGTTCCACAAGGTGAAAGGGTCAACCTCATTAGGGAAGCTCATACTTCTCTTATTGTTGGCCACTTTGGTGTAGGAAAAATAGTTTCACAATTACAAAGGTATTGTTATTGGTCTCGTATGAATGAAAGTGTGTCAAGATATGTAAGAGGATGTTCTATTTGTGCTACTAGCAAGCCTACCAATAGAAATTTGGGTTTCTATACTCCAGTTCCTATTAATTCTCATCCTTGGGAAATTATTTCTATGGATTGTGGAGGAGGACTACCTATGTCTAGGAGAGGTCATGATTATATTTATGTTGATGTGGATCACTTTGGAAGAATGTGTGTTTTGATGCCTTGTAAGAGCCAGGTTACATCTGAACAGACTGTACATATGTTTTTCCAAAATGTACGGGTGCATTTTGGGTTACCTACTTCTATTATTTCTGATTGAGATTATCGATTTGTCGAGAAATTTTGGTCAAGTTTATGGGAACTCATGGACACCAAGTTGAAGAAGAGCACAACATTTCATCCACAAACTAATGGCCAAATAGAAGTGGTGAATAGAACAGTAGTACATATCCTTCGTGGATATTACATCAAGCATCCTAAGCTTTGGGCTAAACACTTACATTGCATCTAACATGCCTACAATAGAGCCAAGCATTCTTCAATTCATACATCTCCATTTGAAGCATGTTTGGGATATTTACCAAAATCTCCCTTAGATTTTATCTATTGGAAAGATGTTGTGGTGGATGGACACAATGATATAGATAAGGCCAAGTGCTTCATTGAATAGATTTATTTGGTGCATCATATGGTAAAAGAACAGTTGGAGAAGAGTCAAGCCAAGTACAACGCAAGACATGATAAGTATTGTGTTGACCATAGCTTCCAGGTGGGATATCAATTTTGGATTTATATCAGCAAGGAAAGGCTCCAAGGAGAAGGTAAAAAGCTCAAACCAATCAAATATGGTCCTTTTAAAATCTTGGAGAATAGTGGTCATAACACCTTCTAATTAGATTTACCACCATACATGCAAATTTATGCTATTGTAAAAGTAAAAAACTTGAGATTATATGAGCCTCCTATGGTTGAAGATCAAGGAGAGAATGTTCAAATTCCAACAATATAACGTTTCTCTACTGAATACTAAGAAGAATTGCAGCAAGATATTATTCTTGGCAGAAGGATAAGGTCTTCACGCAGAGGAAATGTAGAGTACCTTCATGTGGGTCTCAAGGAAACTAATATAAGTAAGGCCAAGTGGATTGAGATCGAAAGGGTGAGGGAGTTGTACGCTCACATACTTTCTCACTAAAAACAGCCTTTTGGTAGTCCAAAAGATTCCAGTGGGGAGGAATGATATAGGGGATCAAGAAAATGCTCAAAATTGAAAATTCTTGAAATCACTTAAGACTAAATCCAAATCGTAGTTCTCGTCATTGTGAATCCAACACCACTTGAATCGCCTCAAACTGAAATTATATGCTAGAGTTATGATGTTCTAAAATTTTGGCCAAATAGTTAAAAAGTCAAGCAACAGGGTTGACTAGGAAGACCATACGCTAACATTAGCATCTAACTAGGCATGCACAGTGAGCGGATGGACCAATCATGTGCCACCATGTGGAAATACCATACAGGACTAGGTTGGGCATTGTTATTGGTTGAAAATTTTGGTACGATCCAATTATGGAGTGACATGTGGCCCAATCCCAGGGTGCCATGTGGCACTTTGGGAGAGGCAAAAAAATTGTTATGGAGACCATCCGACCCCGTAGGATTCAAACATGAGACCTCATCTGAATGAACCAATGGCTTAACCAATATTCCATGCATATTTTTTTAATATATTATATGAGCCGGGTATATTTAAAATGCAGTGGTTTGTATGGTGGTGACAAGGGCGGGGCACTTGGCCCCAGGCCTTGGTTACACAACACCATAAGACCATCGACATTAGTGGAGGGGGTGTGTCCGTTAAGCCCTGGACCATGTGCTATAAGAAGCCATATGACCAGTACCATGGTGGAGGGGGCAGATTAGTTGGTAACTAGCCCACGCCATCCCCTGGTCCCATGAACCACTATGTGACCATATGTTGCGACGGAAGCGGGGGCAGATTGTTAGCCCCGACCCCCGACCACATGGCATTAATGTGACCTTGACTGGCACGTAAAGGGATATTGACTCAGTTAATTAGAGGTGACAATTTTCCCCATTTGCGACAGGAATTTCTTCGGCGCTAGGTGAAATTGTCGCTCAGCGATTAGCGAAAAGGAAACATTCATAGGATGATTAGTTAGATTTGCATATTTGTAGAATAGTTAGCAGAATATGATCAAGGAGGCATATCTTTCTCATTTTTCAACCTTTTTGAGCTCAAGAATAGCTTAGATAGGATTTTTTTAACATTCTAAATCCATTGGCGACACTAATTTTTCATTTTGAGCATTGTAAAGTGATGTAATTTCATATTTGAGCATATAATTGAAGAGGCCCAACATTGGAAGCTAGACCCGAAGACATAGCCCAGGAGGGGTGAACTCTGTTATCAATTTGTATTTTTGTGTTGTTATTCATGGTTCATAATTCTCTGTTTTCTTTTTGCAAAATGAGTTTTAAAAACACTAAAGTTTATGTTCTTTTGCAACTTAATCCATTGCCCACAAAGCATAAATTTACTTGCAAATTTTTAATAGACCTTCAAGTTTTTAATTTCATATCACCAAAGAGCACATTCAACCACTAGTTACCACTTTTGTATTATAGCTCTCTTCTTGGACTCATATGTACCACTTCATATTAAGGGGGGAATGTTGGACACCTAATCCGCTAAGGGTTTTGGGTGTGTAATGTGAACATTCAATGGAATCCAAGAGACCTTGGAAGATGAATCCAATGGTCATATAATGTATTTATATGTAACATATTTATGAATAATAGAGCAATTAATGGTTATCATTCACTTTGTCCTGTGCTTCCTAACATTTGAAAGCATAAGGCATCATTCCAATTTTTCCTTATTTAGAATAAATTTATTAAGGAGTTTAGGTACATGCTAACTGAAGTGGAACTAGTAAGGAAAACTCAAAAAGTAGAGTATGTCCTCAAAGGAAAGGGAATTTAAGCACAAGCGGAAAACCATACTTACATCAAAGTGTATGGATATGATGGAAGCTCTTTTCTTTTTCCTAAACTTGTTTATCATTGGTATCTTGTTGTTGAATTTTATAGCTAGTAAAAGACATGGTATACCTTTTTTTCTAAAAAGAAAAAGATAATTTTTCCCTACCCTTTAATGTATTGAATGTGACAATAAGTTTCTCCCACTTAATATTAGTTTTAGAAATACTTAGTGCATTCAACCTGAAGGAAGTAGAAGCCCTCAAAGTTTTTGACACCAAAGGGTTATTTTCTAAACAATTGGCATTAATGAGGTATAGCAATATTTTCACAAAAATTGCATAATAAATTGGAAACAACAACTTAAATACTCCTAAGAAGAAATAAAAGTGAGTAAGAAGAAATAAAAGCAAGTATGCAATGATGATTTGGCCACTAAGATTAGTATAAATATTTAATGTCAACAAACCATAACAAGGAAAAGAAGGAAAAATGGAACTAATTTGCAATCTTCTTCCCCCCCCCCCCCCACCCCCCGCATCCACATAGGATTTTTTCTTGTGCCCAGAAGAAACAAGATTCAAATATTAGTAGAGATGACAACAATGAAATACATGCTAGAGGATATCATGGAGAAGATCTTCCCCATGTTTCCATTGAGAGGATACATGCAATAACACAACCTAAAAGGAAGAGAAGACAAAGTAAGAAAGGCTCGTAGAATTCTAAAGGACCAAGAGATATTGATGACATGGAAGTGGATAATGCCACTATACATGACTAGATAGCATTATCAATTGTTGAAAGCCAATGTATAACAAAAGAGTTGGCCCAAGAGGAACCAACTAATTTCAAAGAGAAACCTTTAATGATGCATATTTCCCAATATAATAAAAGAGGAAATTGTAAATAGATAAGGTCCATGTTAAGAATAAAATTATAACTCCAATGGAATTCATATGTGGATATTTGTGGAGTTGGATCCTCGAGACTCCTCAAATTGCATATTACCATTGGAGAAACTCTTGCTCACTTTATTTCAGAGGAGTTAGAAAACATTAGATTGAAAAGAAGAATAAGACAAATCGAGTTGATCCAGGTGGATATTAGTGGCCACCCACCTATTACACTTGAAACCCCAACATTATTACTTTTCATTTCCTAATTTCTAGCACAATTTTCTATTTTTGGTAGTTTTTCGAGTACTAAACTTCTTGAGCCATTTTGAGGCCCTAAACAACGTTTTTTTTGGAACATGGGCAAACTTGACATCTAAAACATGGGTTTGTAGTCAAAAGTTGTTGTCCTCAGATATATATTTCTAACAAGATATCATACACAACAAGTGGAGATCATATGCCAAATTTACGACCGTGAGAATTTAACGTTCCAATTAACCCCAACGGGGCCCACAAAATTTTGGCACTTCATCTCCTAGGGTTATGTTTTTGGATGTTTAGGGCTTTCCATTGTTTCTTGATGATAAAATTTATGTGAACCTCATTGTGACATACTGGAGAAGGCATGTAGCCATCACATCTCTTCTCAGAGATAAGTTACCATCGCCTGAGCTAGTTTGTTTATTTTCTACATGTAAACAATTTTCAGCAGTTGTTATTTAATTAATTGAAGTTTTGTTTCACTATATCTCTATGTTTTAGTTTAAATTTGTATTTCATTTCGTTCCTTCATAAATCTGGATCACGAGTATCCATTAACTCCTAAATATTTTTTCATGGAACCATTAGATATTGTTGCTCTTGACCAAATGCCTCATACTACATCGGCAAAATCGAAATGAATAAAAAAGGTTGTCAAAACTCTTAGCAAAATGACATTATATGTTGTAAAAAACATCAATAAGTGACTAAGTACTATTTCATAAGCATGGGAAGTCAATTCAAAGTTGAGGAACATGTCACGATGGATCTCCACCTTTATGGACTAATTGTGAAAGGATTTGGAACATGATGAATATTTTTAGGATAATTATTCAAGTACTTTTGTTGTGTGGGTGTCAATTTTAATTGATTTCCATATAAATCAATAAGGTTTACCTTCAAATCACAGAATAAAACAAGTGAAAGAAGGAAAGTTAGAAAGGATACAAATGATATGAGATTCAATTGCCAATTGTACAAATATTATTGGAAAAAGAAGTAATGCATTCCCTAAAGAACTTAACATTGTTGAAGATCTTGGGGGACCAAAACAAATAAAATGATTTATACTTATACCTAAGAAGCAATTGGAGATGAAATTACATGTAATTTTAGCTTCATGGTCCTAAAAATATCACTAATTTTCTAGAAGAACAAATTAAGTGAGGTTAATTATTGCCATGAATGCTAATGAAGACCACCTGGAATCAACTAAACAACTGCACTCTAAATTTAAAAAAAATAAAAGAAAAAATATTTCCACTTTAGGTTCAGCAAGACATAATGGTTTCGCCAATGAAGTACATCAAATAGTGGCTCAAAACATCATTAAGACAAATTGTTAATCTAGAATAACCACCAATAAGTGGTTATACTCAGTGAAGACTTGGATAACAAAAGGACATTTTAGAGAGAGAGAGAGAGAGTAAGAGACAGAGAGATTTATCCACCATTTCTCTGTTATTTTTGTATGAATTTGTTTTCAAAGTGTGTTGTACTACAAAACAAACCCCCCCCCCCCCCCATTTATAACAAACGATAGCTAGGCTTAGAGTTGTAAATGGGGACCCTTTTAAATTTTTAGGCTTAGGATAATAAAACCCTAACTCTAAGAAAATTCCTAGAAAAACCTTGCAAAACTAAGGATCAAACCGATATCGCGAATCACAAATTGCACTTTTCCACATGACCATGTTAAAAAACCTTTACAAAAGTGTGATATGTGATTAGGTCTTCCATTGTGATAACATAACCTTGTCATTTCATATTCGTATTTCACACTTCACATAGTTTGCGGGAAACTTGACCATGCCATTAGAACAAACACAAACGATTTGTGAAATGCGATATTGCGAACTCCGTAATCTCATTTCGCTTAATACATCCAGAAATGTTATACTGTATCCCTTTTAAGACCGCGATGCGTGATTATGTTCGGTAAAACGTGTAGAATAATTACATTTTAAATGCTAAAACAAACGAGTTGACATGTTATTAAATATTTAGCAGCCCAAGGAAGGATAAGAATTTTCCTAGTTATGAGTAGTTAAAATCGAGTATCTCATTAAAACCTTTCTCATGATCCAAAGTCATTTCATAGAAGTTTTCAACCTTAATTACTAGATATCATCTATGTTGATATATCATGTCTATCTCAGGAAAGCAACAAAAGGCATGTCCCTAAGAAAGGTGATGTAGAAACAGAGAAAACAGGCCATTGTTGAAGCTGAGTTTACAGAGATGGCTCCTATCTTTATTGATACAGTTTGTGATGTTGTCGGAGGTGCAACAGCTTGGGAAGTAATTTACAATAGGCTAGAGGACGAGTGTCCTAAAATCACTGTTACGAGAGCAACAACTGACTCGAAAAGGCCTTCAGAACTTCAATGAAGAGATGCTTCCTATTCATTCCTTCATAGGATAGGAGCAAGGGCTAAAATCCTCCCCTATATAGATGTGATCAGGTGGGTGATTGAAAACCTTATCATTTAAGCTAGGGAGTTCAAGAATTCAAAGATGGAGCTCATAGGGTCATTTAGAGCAGAGGATCTGAAGAAGATGTACCACATACCTAATCCCCAAGATATCTGCGACAGTAAATTTGTGGCTAGCTTCGAAAAGAAGAATCTAGACCCCTTCAAGCTAATTCATGGTTGGAGGGTGTTGGACAACAAATTCAAGTATGACAAATCGAGTATGTATGCTATAGCCTCTTTGGTAAACCCCTACAACTATGCAGCAACCATGTTATGTATATTGTATGGGCTACCCAATAATACTAAGTTTTCAGTTGAATGGATTCCTCTAATTGATGCCTGTGTTAATTCCCATATCATGAATTGGCATGTTGAGATTGCAACAAGATGATAGAGCTTAGTGAAAAGAGTCGCCTTCACTAAGTGGGCCCGCAGGCAAATTATGGCACAAAGTCTATTTTTAGACTATGTCTATTTTTAGACATATGGATCATGTCTATGGATTGCAGGTTGTTGTTTATGGATGATTGATCAAGTTGGAAAAAAAGATGGACTTCTATTTTTGATGAAAGTGTGAGTGATCACAGTGTGAGTGATCAAGTCTATTTTTAGACTGGCTGTCAAAAATAGAAAAGTCAAATATTATTATCTCACAATAATATTTGGACTATAAACTTAATCTCATTCTCTTGGAGCACTTCAGTTCGAGCTACGGATGTGGCACATGCAATTGCATGAAGTAAATACGTGGTTCTTATGGGTGAGTTGAATATTTGCATGCATGACTTCAGTTAGAACTCAAGTGAGTTGAGTTTAGTGGATAGGAGGTGCAGTTGATGGAGTTGTTTTCAGTCTAGCTTTGTTAAACTGATTGTATTTAGTCTAACTAGCAAATAGACTAGAGATGAGTTGGGTGAATTAGTTATTAATTAATTCACAAGTTATTAACTCATAATACAACTAATGAATACATCAGTTAACTCAGTTGCATGTCAGTGCATGTTCAGTTCAGCAGGGACAGGTGTTAGAGAATCAATTGCTATCAGTTGCGACTATAGTTGTGCATCAGATCTTGCACAATCAAGGGATTGAGTATGCCAATGAGTTTTCCCACGTATTTGCTTGTGCTCACGTGATTTAGCCAAGTAAATACATGGTTTCCTTGGAATTATCATCAGTTCTTGAGCAGGTATTGAGCAGCGGAGGAAGGCAAGCAGCGAAGGAGATTTGAGCCAGTGAT
>APFE031365213.1:38701-48739 GCA_000404065.3 Pinus taeda
TGTGAGAGAAAACAGAGGATTTTACAGCGGCTTTGCTGTAGGTTGTGTCTCTTCATTTTGCTGGATAATAGAAAGGAAGGACTGGCTGTTCGAGGTGGACGTAGCCCAAACTGGGTGAACCACGTATATCTGTGTCTCTCTTGTTTTGTGCGTTTTCTGTGTTTATATTTCTGCAATATTTTATGTGTTCCATTGCTCCGTAATATATAATTTTCTAACATGGGATACTTTTCAAAAAGTGTTTCTTGCAAAATTTGGTGATTATAGGACCATAGCATCCTTGACCAATGATCTTTCTAATTTGAAAGCTAATCCAGATGAAAATATGAAAGATTTCAACTCCAGATTTAACAAATTGCTAAACAAAATCCCAACTGCCTCTAAACCTGTTGTAGATGTACAAATAGAATGGTATATATCATCTATGCCTTCTAATATTGAAATTTTTGTAGATAGAGCCAATTAAGGCTACCCTTGTAGAAAACATGAAACAAGCCCTATCTGTAGAAAGAAGAATCATAGCTTTGGAAAAGATATCACAAACAGACGAAAGGAAGACCAAAAAAGTGACATTTAAGGATGACTCTAAGAAGAAGGCTTCAAAAGACCCTTTCGATATTGAAGGCCTTTGGAAAGTGTTAAATACAATGTCCAACAAAACGGTCAAAATTAAAAAACAAGTTGTAGAATCCTCTTCTCCTAAGAAACCTTTTCGATCATTCAAAAGGAACCCTTCTACATCACAACCCCCAAACACCATTTCAAATGTTGAATCTGACCAAGAAGTAGAAGAAGATTCGCCAAACAAAGAGGAAGCCGAAACAAAAGAAGAAATTGAACTAAATTGGATGTGGTATTTTATTCTCCCAACTGAAGAAGAGGTACAAGCAATGCCAATGACTACAAGAAGAAAAAATTCTCCTGACATGTCTATCGCAAATCACAAGCAGAAAGTTGCTACTCCTGCGAAAGAGAAAAAAATAGCTAAAAAATCTAAGACTAGCCAAACCAATCCTATCCTTCCATATTCCCCAAATGCCTCAAAAACATTGGTAATCTCAGATATGGTCGAATACAATATAGTGGAAGACATGAAAAATACTAGAGCTAACATCTCGTTGCATGAGCTCACTAAAATCAAACAGCAACAGAAGATTTTATTAAGAGAATTGAAAGCAGTTCCAGTATCCCCTCTACCATCTACTATAGTTACTCAAGCTGCCTACAATATGGGAAAACCTCCCTCATCCTCAAACAAGGTAGATCCCTCAGATCTAGTTTTGATTGGTGATAGGTCTATTTCTCATGTTCCTCCATTTCTGCTTACTTACGAAATTTTCAACAAGAACATTCACAACTGCCTTGTTGATTGAGGAGCCTCCTCAAATATAATGCCAAGGGTTGTGTGTACCAAATTGAACATTACACCTCAAAAATCTGTAGTACATGTAGTTTAGCTAGATAGGACAAAAATGGAAGTACTTGGATAAATAGCATTAGTTTCAATTAGGATTTCCTCTAATCCAAAATATTCCCAAATAATTGATATTCTGGTAGCTGATATCCCTGAATTTTATGGTTTAATTCTCAGTAGCGACTGGTCTGAAAAGTTACACGGTTATTTCACAACTGATTGGTCTCACATGTGGTTTCCACACAATGGTAAGCCTAACCAAATCAAGGTAGACAAAGAAAAAATCATTAAATACATGGTCATCGACCTCAAAGGAAGCAATGAACCTGTTGCACTCACTGATAATATCATTGGAAACTACTCAGCCAAGTCCTCTTTGGGATCCTTTAATGCTCAGAGGTCTCCCTTTTTAGATAACGTTGTAGTCTCTCAAATCGAAAACTTTTCATAAACAGATCCTTCTAAATGTCTAAATTTAGTAGATAAAGTTTCTAATAACTCTCCATTCTGGACTGTCTATTTTGATGGTTCTAAATCAAAGGATGGCGCAGGTGCAGGATGCATTTTGATCGAGCTGAAGGGAGAGAAAACCATGCTGGCCTGTAGACTTGAATTCCAGTGCACTAACAATGTCACTAAATATGAAGCACTAATCTAAGGACTGTATAAAGCCATCAGTCTTAATGTCAAATACCTGCAAGTATACGATGATTTGGAGATAATTGTGTAACAGGTGAGAAATACAATTAATTGTGTCTCTGGGCACCTTAAACACTATCAATCTTTAGCTCAGAAATTGACTTCTCATTTTTCTACTTTCAACATATCTTTAATCCCTAGATTACAAAACACAAGCGCTGACTTACTTGCTAATGTGGCATCCAGGCTTATACCCTCAAAATATTTTAGTCCAGACTGATTTTCAATAGAATTAATATTTAGGCCATCAATTCCCGACAATGTAACAAATTGGAGAGTATTCGACAACGATGCAGATATAGTTAGTTTCCTTACATCAGACGGGTCGTATGAAGGACAGATCATAGATGAACATGAGCATGATCTATAAATCATAACCCAATCCCAAAGTTTGTGCTTAAAATGGAAGATATTTATGATCTAAAGGATAGATTTAAGAAAATTACTATTTCCAAAGCTCAAAATTCTACTTTGAGATTTGAGGTAGTAAACTTAGAGTCAAACGAAAAACCTCAAAATGTCAACCTAGGTATAGGCCTATCATCTGAAGAAATAATATCATTAATCAAGTTGTTGAAGACATACGAAGGTGTTTTTTCTTGGGATTATGCAGATCTCAAAACTTATGATGCCTGTATAATTCAACATACCATACCCATGACTTCAAATGAAAAGCTAGTTCAACAGAAGCTTCAAAAAGTTCACCCAACCCTTGAAAGTCAAATCAAATCAGAATTGAACAAGCTTCGAAAATCCAAAATAATCTTTTTGGTTATACGTTCTAAGTAGGTATCAAATATGGTACCCGTAAGGAAAAATAACGGAGATATCAAGATTTGTATTGATTTTAGAAACCTAAATCAAGCTTGCCAAAAAGATAATTTTCCCTTGCCCACCATGGAACAGATATTACAATCAGTTGTAGGTTCTGAATTAACATCCTTTCTAGATGGATTCTCAGGATATAATCAAATACTTGTCCATCTAGATGACCTATTAAAGACAACATTCAGGACCAAGTGGGGAACATATGCCTATCAAAAGATGCCTTCTGGACTCATTAATGCAGGTGTCACATTTCAACGTGCTATGGACATTGCTTTTAGAGATCTAATCAATAAATTGGTGGTTATTTACTTAGATGACATCACAGTCTATTCCAAGGATAGGAACAATCATTTAGTTGACCTGAAACACATTTTCGATAGATGTAAGAAATGTGGCATTTCCTTAAATCCCAAAAAATCCTATTTTGCTTTACCAGAAGGAAAACTGCTTAGGGTTATAGTATCCAACAAAGGAACTTACATTGATCCTGATAGAGTCCATGAAATTGAAAAAATTCCTCTCCCTCACAATAAGAAAAATATGCAATCATTCCTAGGCCAAATAAATTTTGTAAAAATATTTGTCCCAGATTTTTCACAAATTGTTCTACCTCTTCAAGCGATGATAAGAAAAAATGCAGTTTTCAGATGGAATAAAGATGAAAGAGACTCATTTGAGTTGATTAAAAAATATATTATTAATGCTCCCTCATTGAAAACCCCAAACTTTCTCAAACCTTTTGTATTATATACATTTTCATCTGATACATCATATGTAGTAGTTTTGACATAGATGAACGATGAAAATGTTAAGGCACCCATCTCCTTTTTCAATTCTAAATTGCAAGGTGCCGAATTAAATTATTCAGCTATAGAGAAACAAGCATTTGTTGTTTTTAAAACTTTGAAACATTTTAGACCTTTTCTTCTCAAAACCCATACAAAGATAATTATACCCTACCCTGCAGTAAGACAATTATTGATCCAAAGAGAAGTAGGGGAGAAAAGAGCTAATTGGGTAATTGCACTCCAAGAATATGACGTAGAAATCCAAGAAGCTAAAATTGTTAGGGGCCAAGGTTTTTGTAGGATGTTAATAGGATCTTCCTAGTTACCATCAGAAGAAGATCATGGTAATGAATTACAAATATCAGAGGTAAGCCTTAATGAGACCCAATCACAATATGCTGATTTGAAATTTTATCTAAAAAATGGATATGCTCCTATGCATTTTAATTATAAAACAAAGTGAGTTTTAAGATTGAAATCAAATCATTATGAGCTATTCATTGATGTATTGTTTAGGAATAATTATGATTCAATATTGTTAAGATGCCTAGAGAAACTTGAAGCTGAAATGGTCATGTAGGAATTACATGATGGACCAGCTGGAGGACATTTTGGAGGAAATACCACAGCCCACAAAATCCTACATGCAGGGTATTATTTGCCAACGATATTTAAATACGCACATGAATATGCAAGGAAGTGCAAAACTTGTCAAACCACAACCGAAAGAGCAAGAAAGCCATCATTCCCTTTACAACCAGTTAACATCCAACAACCATTTGAACAATGGGGATTAGACACAATTGGTGAGATTGTTCCTAACTCTTCAAAACAGCATAGGTACATCCTTACAGCTACTGATTACTTCACTAAGTGGATAGAAGCTGTCCAATTAAAGATAGCTAATACAGAAAATATTACATACTTCATTGATCAGTACATAATTACCAGAATTGGCTTACCCTCAGCTTTAATGTTTGACAATGCATCTTACTTTTCTGGAAATATAATGGTAGAATTTTCTCTTAAGCGACTTTTTAAGTTGAAATATTCAGCCAATTATTATCCTCAAGATAATTGATTACCAGAATCAACAAACAAGAAACTCACTAGAATTATCAAAAGGACTATTGATCAAAATCACAGGAATTGGCACAAAGCATTAACATTTTCTCTATGGGCAGACAGGATTACTCAGAAAGCCCCTATTGGTTCTTATCCTTTTGCTTTAGTTTATGAAAAAGAATTTTTTCATCCCACAAATGTAGCAATCCCATCTCTTTCCCTAGTACAATTTATTGATGAAAACCCTTCATCTTCTCTCCACGCTAGATAATTTCAAATTCTCAAGCTTGAAGAAGAAAGAGAAAAGGCTAAAGCAACCCACTTCCATCACCAATAATTAGTCAAATCTTCTTTTGATACAACTTCTGCTAGTCATAAAAATCTTGAAGTAGGTGACTTAGTTCTGAAATGGGACAAAGGACATGAGGAAAAGGGTAGACATACCAAATTCCAAAGACTATGGCTTGGCCCTTTTTAGATCATTGAAAAAAATGGACAATCAACATTTCTTCTACAAGACTTGTTAGGTAAGAAGGATTCTTTGCCCGTCAATGGGAAAATTTTGAAAAAGTACTTCTCCTAGGAAATAGCCTCTTCCAATTTTGTAACATATTTCTTCCTAGGAAAATAATGGTCGAATAGTATTTACTTTTGGCTTTTCAAAATAAAATCTTTGACAACATTTTTGTTTTTTCACTTTTATAAGAAAGTAAGAGTTAAAAGGAATAATTATGACATTTGAGTGCTAAAGTAAACTTGATTTCTTTGGAAAAAAATGACCTTTCTTAAAACATTTATTTTACGAACAAACTCTTATCTTTATAGAATATGAGGGTTTTGTGATCAGTCAAGAAAAGAATCTTTAACCTAGTAAGGACTTTTTGCAGATCGGCATCTTAAAAAACTCTATCATTATCACCCAAAACTCTCAAAAGAGCCAATGATCCACCCCATCTATTAAAATTTTCCTTTTTCAAAGTGTAATTCTAAAATATAAAAAACTTTAAAGATATAAAACCTCATTGTGAGCTTGTTTACCATGTTCATAGGGAAGTGATTAAACTGATATTACCAATACTGCATACCAAACAGGGTAATAGCTAATGGTCTCCTTGATCAGAAGACAAGGGGTCTCATCAAGAGCCAACTTGTTTAGTTTAGTTACAACCAGTGAATGGCATTGTCATTAGTAGGTTACCATACCTAGATAATGTCTTTTAAGAAACCAAAAAAGAGAAAAATTACATTCGAAAAAAAAAAAAGGAAAAAGAGGACAAGGTCCAAGTGAGATTCAATCCAAGTGAATATCATTTTGAAATTTGAAAATTCATACAAATGGGACAATGAATCATTTTTGGTTAAAATATAACCCTATCAAGGCTATGAATGCCTGCGAGCAGTAGAGGCTCTATCTATGATAAATGAGTAAACTACAGAAAAACTAATCTGCAAAAGGCACCTACTATATTTCTTTAAACTTTATTGGCTGATACAAATGTTTATACTTCTATCATTACAAGAGTAAAGTAATTAAGTAAATAATTTGAGCAAGTAATGATGATTCCAGAGACATGATGTTTACTTTATAACTCATGTAATCATTATTCTTATAACCCTAATTACTTTGAAAGTTTTGAGAACTTTCAAAAAATTACTCAAATATAACTGGTTCTCCCAAGTGAATCGCCAATTATTGTACTACGAAACAACCCCCTCATTTATAACAACCAATAGCTAGGCTTAGAGTTGTAAATGGAGACCCTTTTAAATTTTTAGGCTTAGGATAATAAAACCCTAACTCTAAGAAAAATCCTAGCAAAACCTTGCAATACTAACTAAGGATCAAATCCATATTGCAGATCACAAATCGCACTTTTCCACGTGACCATGTTAAAAAAACTTTACAAAAGTGTGATATGCGATTAGGTCTCCTGGTGCAATAACATAACCTTGTCATTTCATAATCGCATTTCCCACTTTGCATTGTTCACAAGAAACCTAACCATGTCACTAGAACAAACACAAACGATTTGCGAAATGCGATATTGTGATCTCTGCAATTGCATTTCACTTAATGCATCCGAAAACATTATATTGTATCCCTTTTAAGACCATGATGCATGATTAAGTTCGGTAAAATGTGTGAAATAATTACATTTTAAATGATAAAACAAACAAGTTGACAGGTTATTAAATATTTAGCGGCCCGAGGAAGGACAAACATTTTCCTGGTTATGGGTAGTTATAATCGCGTATCTCATTAAAACCTTTCTCACGATCCAAAGTCATTTCACAGAAGTTTTTAATCTTAATTACTAGATATCATCTACGCTGATATATCTTGTCTATCTCAGGAAAGCAACAAAATACATGTCCCCAAGAAAGGTGATGCAGAAACAGAGCAAACATACCATTGTTGAAGTGGAGTTTACAGAGATGGCTCCTATCTTTGTTGATACAGTTTGTGATGTTTCTAGAGGCGCAACAGCTTGGGAAGTAATTTACAATAGGCTGGAGGATGAGCATCCTAAAATCATTGTTACAAAAGTAACAGTTGAGTCAAAAATGCCTCCAGAACTTCAATGTAGAGATGCTCCTGTTCATTCCTTCATAGGATAGGAGGAAGGGCTAAAATCCTCCCCTATACAGATGTGATTAGGTGGGTGATTGAAAACGTTATCATTGAAGATAGGTAGTTCAAGAATTCAAAGATGGAGCTCATAGGATCGTTTAGAGCAGAGGATCTGAAGAAGATGTACCACATACCTGATCCCTAGGATATCTATGACAGTACATTTGTGGCTAGCTTCGCAAAGAAGAATCTAGACCCCTTCAAGCTAATTCAGGGTTGGAGGGTGTTGGACAACAAATTCAAGTATGAAAAATCAAGTATGTATGCTATAGCCTCTTTGGAAAAACCCTACAACTATGTAGTAGCCATGTTATGTTAATTCTATGGGTTGCCCAATAATACTAACTTTTCAATTGAATGGATTCCTCTAATTGATGCCTGCGTTAATTCCCACATCATGAATTGGCATTCCATCCTATCTAACAACCTAGCCACCACCATTACCGAATATCAATAGAATAAAGCCTCCTTTTCAGATAACCTCCCTCCCTTCTATTTTAGTGCCTACATTATGGATGCTATCTGTTTTTGCACAACATTTCCAACCCTGGGTTGGAAGTGGACCTTATAAGATCCTTACCCAATCCATCTTAGTCATAAACAAATATGGGAGTCACATTACATACCTCACTTATATAAGATATTTCATGTTGTTGTGTTGCCCCTACATCAAATGATTTTCAATAAGAAAGCCCCTAGGTTTTCCCAAGAATATACACTATATCTGCTTACTGTTGGCAAGTATTTTATTGAAGAGTGGTTCACTTATATCAGGGTTTTTGGTAGCACAACTGATCCACGCGTCCTTCCTTTATATGTATTTGATAAGTTATTAGCAAGAGAGATTGCCTACCAGACTGTGGGAAAGGGCCTAACTAAAGTTATCAAAGATGGCAAGAAGTCATTATGGCCTATTTTCCCTGTCAAATGTGGTTCTTTTGATTTAGCCAATTTTGTTCATGCCACTAAGGAATTAGCACATATGGAAGACCTTAGGCTTCATACATTTCCTAAGAGGAAATTTGATTCAAATAAAGTGGCATACAATGTCACTACTGGAGTTAAACTCAAGCCATACAATCATGACAATAATCATTTTGAGGATTTGTTACAGTCATTCGTATCTTTCGAACAAGTGCTTGAATGAGAAAAAGTGAATCTAAAACCTGAATATTTTCAAATATTTCAGGAATTTCGAGATGAGAGGCTCTAGGTGTGTGACACAAGCAAGTTCCCTCTATGAACAGAGGCAACCCCTCTAGCCCTAGAGTGGGTCTAGTCACAGCAAAGGCAATACCAAAGCAAATTTCCTTAGAAATTTGATGCCATGAAGGCTTACCTTCAAATCATCGTTCGATTAAGTCCCTGTTGTGTTGCTCCAGCTCTCATTCTTCTAACCACTTGCACCTAAAAACAACATACATAGCACAACCACAAACATAATAGAGTACGACAAAAACTATCTACTTAAATAGTCAAGGAGCTTCAAGCTATCAGTACGCAATTCAACATAAGATATAGGAAATAAGTTGTTGATTTGTATTAATGTAAATTAAAGTAGAACTTACAACCGAGCCTTGACGTTGTAAGCCTCCTTGAAGGATCCTTTTGGCATGTCTCCACAAGCATTCACTCATAGACTATCTCCCAAAAGATGAATAACTCTCTCTCCTACCCAAAAGTCTAATGCTATAACATTCTTACAATCAAGCCAACTCCACTCAAAAACATCCTAAGCTAAGTTACATAAGAGGCTACTTCCACACTCTAGCAAAACTCTCTACTTTTACTATTGAATTCTTGAACTCTGAAGCTAGCTGATCTCAGTCATGGAGGAAGTATTTATAGGAGGAGGAGCTTCCATAAGAAATGGGAGAAAGAGATTATCCCTTTGAGAGCTTTTACAAAAGGTGGAACAGCCATCCCAAAGGAGAGAGGCAAGCTCATCTAATCCAACAACCAACCCTAGGACCACCCATGAAGCTGTTACACTTCGAAGCATTGACGAGTTGTTTAAAAAACTTGCCAAAAGTAGCTTATCGCGAGTGCAACACAGAGAGAGTGAATACTTCGCTAGGGCTAGTGCAATCTTGGCCATCTTCGCAGGTGGAACAACTATTGTCCCGTGACAACCCAAAAACATAGGTAAAAAGGGTATGCTCTAGGAGTAGTGAACTGAGGTATTCTAACAAGGAAGACATTGACACATAATTTGCAACATGACACAAGGCAGATGTCAATAACACGGACCGGAAGTGTCTGGAATCAGGGAATGTGGGGTCGATGACAAATTACTATGTAACATATGCCCCCTAAATCATGAAGGTCGAGAGAGTGGGAGGGGTGAAATGCTTTATGAAGCCATAACCAAAATAGAAAACCATTGCGGAGAACCTGCAAACGCAAGTACAACTGATATCTCTGATACATGAGTAAATGACAAATTACTATGTGACATATGCCCCCTAAAGCATGAAGGCCGAGAGAGTGGGAGGGGTGAAATGCTTTACGAAGCCATAACCAAAATAGAACACCATTGCAGAGAACCTGCAAATGCAAGTACAACTGATATCTTTCATACATGAGTACATAGTGAAAGGAAATACATGTGC